>JAUPMG010133779.1:0-11421 GCA_031762675.1 Pachysandra terminalis
CTGGCTTGAAAATGCAAATGTTGCATTAAGGTATGTCTCACCTTTAAATTATTTGTGTTTATTTACAATTTAATATTGTAATTTATGCATTTCATGAACATGACATCTCTTCACATATTGTAGATGTTCCTTTGAATATTTTCATTTTAGATAGATAATTTGGGCTCTTTGCTCACTGAGTGTCAAAAGATGAGTGTAAACTGGACTAAGCGGTTACCCGGAACACAACCTGGATCTCGCTAATTGGTCGTGGATTGGATATCAACGAGGAGCAATTCTTCTGTTTGCGAAGTTGAAATAAACCGACCTGTTCCCTGTTTTTTATAGTTGGGAACTAGTCGGTTTATTTGTAAGTAGTGTTGTGATGTTATTTTGTATTTTGGTCTGTCTTTCTCCTTGTTCAAATTTTATAATTTAATGTAATAGATTTTACCTTGGGACATTTGTATATATCACTTTATATTAAGTTTTTTTTACAGGTTTCCTTGTAGCTTTAAGTGAAAGATGTTTCTCTTCTACAGGTTTCATAGACTTGATAGTATTTGTTTGCAGGTTCGTACTCATGTATAAATAGGAAAATTATTATAAAAAAAATATGGTTATGGATGGCGGTCTATAGCATGTCGTCTATAATTATGTTCCAGGGCGGTCCAGAACGCCTGCCAATACAAAATATATTTACTGTGACATTCCATTTAACAGCGGTTTATAAGCGCATGTTATTTGTTACTTATTTAACGGCGAGTTCAAACCGGCCGTGTCTAGTCGTTAGGATAGGCTTTTTGCAGCGGTTAGTGCCCGTCGGGAGTTTTTAAAGTATTACCAGCGGTCAATATAACCGCTATCTAAATGTGTTTATGAACGGCGGGCCATGAACGCCGCCAACATTTATACCCTTAGACGGCGGGTAGAAATTCCCGCCGGCATGTCCCCCGATAATACTTTCCTCGGCGGGGGTTAAGGCGGGGGTCTCCTGGACCGCCGACGTATTAAAAGACAGCAGACTTAACATATTAGATGACGGTTTCAGACCGCCGGCTAAACCCACATATTTTGTAGTGCCAAAGATAGGGTGTTGATTATGAGGAGACATTCTCACCAATAGTGAGATTTGCCTCCATTTGCCTCATTCTAGCTATTGTTGGATACTTAGATTTGGAACTCTACCAGATGGATGTCAAAACTGTATTTCTCAATGGCGAACTAGATGAGGAGATCTATATAGATGAGCTTGAGGGTTTTGTGGTTGACAGGCATGAGCGTAGAGTTTTCAGACTCAAACGCTTAACAAACGGCCTGAAACAGTCATTTAGACAGTGGTATCTTCGATTTCATCGAGCCATTATGGAGTTTGTCTTCACGATGATCAAGGAAGATCATTGTGTATATGTTAGACACCATGGTATAAGCTTTCTTATCTTGTCATTGTATGTAGATGATATTTTGATAGCAGGGAATGCCAAGGAGATGATTTTCGCTACTAAATAATGGATTTCCTTCAATTTTGAGATGAAGGATATGGGTGAGGCTGATTATGTGCTTGGTGTTAAGAATCATAGGAATCGCGCTAAGAGGATTTTTTGTTTGTCTCATGAGACTTACATGAGGAATGTACTTGAGCATTTTGGAAGGCACAACACTAAACCCGTTGACACTCCTGTTAAGAAGGGTGCTTCATTACATCTTGGCCTTTGTCCACAGATAGAGGAAGAGAAGGAACAAATGGCTCTTGTTACCTATCCTAATGTAATAGGTTGTTTGATGTACATTATGATGTGTACACGACCTGATACTAGTTTCACTGTTGTCTTAGTAAGCCATTACTAGAGTAACCCAGGGCAGAATCATTGGAAGGTAGTGAAACATATTTTTCAATATCTTCGTGGGGCAACAGATTACATGCTTTACTTCTAGGGAGCAGATTTGAAGCTATGAGGTTATAACGATGCAGACTAGATAGGTGATCTAGATGATTAAGAGTAGCATTAGGATACACATTATTGCTAGGTGGTGGGGCCATCTCCTGGTGTAGCAAGAAGCAAGTCTACGTCGTGTTGTCCATCATGGAGTCATAGTACATAGCTTGTTATGCAGTCGTCCAAGAGTCTGTATGATTGAGGCAATTCTTATAGGATCTTGGAGTCTTTCAAGCAGGCGTAAGTTCTATCACCATCTATTGTGATAGTATGACCTTGGCAAGACTAAATACATCAACATGCACTATCATTACATCAGAGAGTTGCACATGGAGACGTGTCCCTTACACATGTCCCTACACAGTAGATGATAACTGATCCCATGACTAAACCCATAGCTAGACAAGCTTTCAGGGTTCATGTTATAGAGATGAGATTACACAGATCGTAGTTTATGTTAGATGGTACAGGTTTTATTTACATTCGATATACTGACATATCATATTACATTATATTTCATGCGTAAGAAATTAATAAAGTTTATTTTTCATGAGGCATGAGATTGTGTATTACATGCACATTTTACACACACATACCACCATATTATGAGTATATGGATATGATATGTCATCAGGCTACTGGTTAGTTTCTCACACAACAATCAACCCTGACGCATACATTGTGAGTATGATGCGACATTAAGAGGACTTGTGCTTTTAGGGGCATTTAAAGGACTCTATGAGTTAAATTTTACCCTCGGAGAGTCAGGATGAGATTTCTTACGGAGTCAAATTTTACTTGATAAAGCCGAATATGAGACCTTAATCAAGGCGCTTGAGAATTGTGACTTGGATTAAGGAGCGTAGGTTTGGCGCGTCGATTGTGACTAGACTTAGATCCGTACAGTGTTGGAGGTCGACATACTCTTGGTTTGGCCCAGACCCCAAAGCTCCACTGTAGCATCTGTTGCATACGACATGCGCTAGTAGTGACGTTACTTTTGAGAGCAAGTGAATGGATCCCTATTTCCTTGTTGTGTGAGCTCAGGATGATCCTAGTCAGACATGATAATCGCTACTCTAGCATTTTTTTCTATGGTCATAGATTATATGTTCTAAAAGGGTTTGACTGAGAAAGCAGTTAGCTAGGTCGAAGATAAATAGTATGAGGCTTAGGGATGACCTTTTGGCATCATATGCAAAGAGATACGATTCATAGAGAGATGTTCTCATGATTTAAAAGTATCATCTTTGATGTTTCACATTTTACTTATATGCATCTGATATATATATGTAAACTTTATGAATTATTTTAAATGATCACATTATTATGAATCTGGTAGTTGAATATAGAGATCTGAGTTTGAGTTCATGAAGGGATCCGATGTGGCCAAATGGGTCTAGGGTATAGGCGAGACTTTATGAAAGAATATCTTCATGTTAGTTTTATGAAATTTGATATATATGGAGCCGCTCACCCGTTGCTTTGTGCTCGTCAGTTGCACACTCAATGACCAATATGATTAGCATCCATGATAAGAAGTTTTCTGATGTAAATAAGAGAGATGCACATCCGTAGTGCCCACTATGGAGGAGTGGGAGATGGTGGATATTTATTAGATGGGTTGATCCAGTTGGCCCACTTGGGTGATCCGACCCGGATCCCCATATGGAACGTCCATACTAGGCCAGAGTCCTAATGTGTGAGACTCCCTCCTAGTATTTAGGATGTTGAGTCAAAGTAGGAGGGGAGTTGAATCTTCTATATTTAGAAGACTCCTCCTCCTAGCTCCCCAATTGGTTCATACGTTAGAGCAAAACCTTATAGAATCTCTCTCTCTCTCTCTCTCTCTCTCTCTCTCTCTCTCTCTCTCTCTCTTCATCTGTTATTTCACTTTGAGATTTTGGTTGTTTTGGGGTTCCATACAATCTTGTTTGAGTGTGGATATTATTGTGTGTGGTTCTAGTAATCACATATCCATCCTGAAACGACGTCCACTCAATAATCTTTCATTGTAGATCCAAGTTTGTGTGCATAAAGATACATGATTTGATTCGTTTAAATCCTTCAAGAAAAAAAAATCCTATTATCCTCCATGTTTGTTCTGTCAAGGAATTCGACCCAACCATTAAAATTAAAAAAATAAAAAAGTTCTCCTTATTGCTTCAGGATAAAGTAACTAATCCCCACCATCCTTCCACTGGAGCCATTTTCTCATGGATCGACCATTTCCCCTAAAGGCTTTTCCACTTATAATGCAATGCTAATGGAGTTTGTACTCCAGCAAGAGTGCACTTTATCCAACAATGGAGCATGTTTGAGTGTCCAAACTCAGTGGAGGCATTTATCTCTGTCTTTATACCCAAAGTTATGGCACTTGTGCTTGGTAGTTGGTCTGATGTATAATATTATATAATAAGGTGAAGCTGCCTGACCAGTTTCATATAAAAAATATATGGTAGAAACAATCAACACGATAGTAAAGATTGAAGGGACCTTCTCACGATCTACGATTACCTTCCAGTCAACTTGACAACAAAGATGCTAAATAATGTTTGACTATAAACTACTCGTACCGGCAGAAGATGCACGCTTGGAAACTTCTTCGGTGCGGGGGATCAATTTGATAATAATATATTAACAACAGTATTTGAGCTACAAAATAGATTAGTTACTGCGAGTAAATCATCCCAACTTTAAGTATGTTTGGAGAGCATTTCGTCTGGCTCGACTCTATTTGGAGCGCGCTTGTACCCCGTAATTAAATGCTTGTATCTCGTGTTAAAATTTTTGCAACTATACTGTAATGCTTATATTTTGTTATAATGCATATAATATAAGTATTTTAGTATAGAGTACAAACATTACAAATGCGCTCCAGATTAGGGTCGAACCAGACAAAATGCTCTCGTAATTTTAAATGTAAAGGGGTTTTTAATTTTTTATTTAATAATGATGATTGCTATATGCTTGCAACTTGTTGATAAAAAACAACTAGGGAATGTCACGTGCAGGGGTGGAGCCGGGGGCTTAAAATTTTGGGAAAAAAAAAAAACAAATTCTCATTTAGTGTATTCTGAAAACAGATTCTGCATTGATAAGATAACCCCCGGCCCCACTCTCAGCAATTTAAGTTATGATTTTATAAAAGCCCTCTAACTCTACTAATTTATGAGTTAAGATTATGGTACATATAGACCTCTATTTTTTTTATTCGATTCTTGTTTTTTGTTTATAAGCTGCAGTACCACCTGTTTTACAACATCTCAATCAAAATTATTGGAGAAAAGTACCCATATTTCTTGGTTTGTTCATCTTTTGCTTTGACTGTTTTAATTTTTATATTCTCTCTTTATGGTTTTCTTTTTTCTATAATTTATTTCTTTTATGAGTCTCTTTATTTTTTAATTTCTCTTTTTATTTTGGATTTTATAAGTTATTTTTAGTTCTTTATCATTCACTAAGAAAATTATTTATTAAATATAAATGCAAAAATCAATTGTCTTCTTCAACGATTCACATACTAGTTATTTGATTTGTGATATTTAAATATCTTTTATTAAAAATAAAAATATAAACATAAAAGTTAAAAACTGAAAGTTTATTCATATAGAAATAAAAATGTAATGATTTAAGATTTTTTTCTTTGATCATTTGTCTAATCCACTTGGTTATACCTAAGGTTGTCCTGTCAACGAGCCGCGCGAACAAGCTCGGCTAGTATGGGCCAAGCTTGAGCTCTATAATTAGGCTCGATAGTAGAGTCAGAGCCCAAAAAAAAAAATCATTATCTTAAAAATGATAAATGATTTGGCAATCGCACTTATCGTCTAGGACTACCATACGATTCTATTTCATATAAACATTCATTAAGATGTATTAAGTTTCAATCCTAAATATCCATGTGACAAAGGCATCCCTTAAATATAATAATTTTCTTGTAGAAAATTTCAAAAAAGATTAAAAACTTGTGACATGTCTGAAAATATAAACATTGGTTTATGTGAGTGAAGTACTATATGTATAAAAAAAATATTAGAAGAACCATCACACAACTCATAAGGTAACTAAACTAAGAAGAATTATATACTTTACACTTGCTATATTAATTTTTGCCCCCCACACCAATAAACTTTTTCTAGTCTCGCCACTGGTCATGTGCAATACTACATGTGAGTGAGTTTATTCAAAAAACAGTTAATGAAACGTCCAAGAGTTTCATGTTTTCAAGTAAATAAAGTTTTAAAAATAAGGAATACTATACTTATAACAATTGAAGTTCTCCTATAATCTTCCATACACCTATTTTAAAAAACGTATAAGGAGATAGAATTGTCTTTATAAATATTTGACAATCTATTATATTGCAAGATCAATTTGGAATGAAAGAGTCAATTTTTTGACACACTTGGGAAGACACCTTTCCTTTCATAGTAATTGACACATTTTTCGAGGCATCCTCTCCCTTTATAGTATAGATTATGACAAGGACATCCCTTCAAACGAGGGTTTGGGTGGAGAGGATACGGGATTCGAATCCTTTGTCTCCTTTATGGGGGAAGTGGTCGTGTGACCACAAGCGCAGCTTACCAAAAAAATAAAATAAAAATAAATGTCTAATTCCATATCACAAACATATAGATGGCGAAAATGTATCTTCTTAATCTACCATCAAAAAATAGTAAAAGACAAGATGAGAACTGTTCATGCATGTGGCACAATCCACAAGGTACCTTATGGCCACGTAGAAAAAAACACACACACACACATATATATATTCCCGCTAGCATAGTTTGTGATGTGTCTAAAAAAATTAAATGAAAAGGATAAATATAGATGGTCATGTGTATGTACACATACACATGTACATATATATGCACAAATATGTATTGTACACATACAGTGTTCATATTCCTTGTATATAATACTAATGCATGAATTTAGTAAAGTATTAATTAAACAAAGGGATGCATCTGCTTTAACCGATTAAATTAGGTCTACATGATTAGACTTCACTCATTAAAAAGAAAAACAAAATTAAAAAATGTTTAAATTAAAAAGGAGAGGGGAGAGATAAATGACTTAAAAGTTTATTTTTCAAACTCATCTCTTAATATTAGATCAGAACTTTTTGACCATTTTTTTAAATAAAAATTAAAACATTTTGACTTTCATCTCCTTCCATCAAAACATATAGACTTCCAAACTTCTCCTTTCGACTAAAGAAGAAAAGCATAATATCATATTTTACTAACCACCCATTACTTGAATCTTCTCAAACTTCTCTAGGTAGGCAGAGCTCTTTTCTTCTTCACCCTACATCAGAGTGGATAAAAAAAAGGTGTGGTGGTAGGTTGTGGTTAGGGACTGACTATGTGAGATGAATTAGTTGATCGGTATCATTCACTCCTCTTCTTTCCTTTTTCTCTCTTATCTCTCTAGGAGAAATTATGTATGTAGGAAAACCCAGAGTCTTAGACAATATCAAAAGCTTAAGCTTGTATGTGTAAGAGCTTAAAATGCCATCCTTTTACCCCCCCAAGCCTTAGAAGCTTTGTATAGGTATGATCGGATGAAAATCTTTAAGATGGTGATACTTATCATATCATCGCTCTCATTATCTCTTTGCCTAAAAGGACTTTAAGTCAATCATATCTAGTCAATCACTTAATGTAGAGAGAATCTCTCATCCAAATATGACATTCTCAATCACTAATTTAAATGATAGAATCTCTATCACAAATAAAATAGTAAGGAGGAGCAAGGAGGTGGTAGTCTCGCGTCTTTGCAGGTTGACCCTTGACCCATTTGAAGTTGTCAGATTCTATGTTAATGTGCTGGGTCCCCAACCGGCGACAACACCCATGCCCTTAGTTGTTAAACTTTAAAAACCGTTAAACCCGTCTCCCTTTCGAAAATGGGCTCTCATCTGGGCTGAAGACATCCCCAATAAATACATACAAATCTCATAAAATAACTAGTTAAGAATAAGTCGGGTGTGCTATTCTCGAGCATAATCATATTGGCTTGTCTCATATAATGTTGGACATTAATTTGCAAGTGCCAGTCTTGAAGTCATCCGATCAACACAAAATTCCGGATGTATATTCTCTCTTAAGTCTATAAATATTGAGAATCCAAGACATACATTTGGGGGTCAAGATACTCAAAATACACATTTTAGTAGCTTATTGGGCCCAAAATACGTAAAAAAATGCATCTTAGCAACATATTACCTCTAGAGGGGAACCTGAATGCCCAACAAGGGTGCCTAAGAGATTTTGTCACGGTCAAGCCTGATCCCTGCTTAGGTGGTTCTTGGTTTCTCAAAGTTGAAAATTATATCACTTTTAGGTATTTTTTTTGTCCCGGTGCTATTTATGATATTTTTCAAAGGATCCGAAGAGTCGAATATCATATCAAAACTTGCTAAGTTGCTTGCTTGAGATACCCCGTGAAGCTAATTTTTATAAGATAGTAAAATGTGTAATTTTCTCAATTTAGTAGACAATGCCAATTAGATAAGTCTAGAAGTTATAAAATGACATTTTCTTGCCTTTTCAATCGATTAGTGATGTGGCACACGATACAGAAATGACCATCAAATCTTATCAAGGGTCTTTTTTCCTTTTTAAAGTTACTCCATTTTACTAAAATAACTGATTTTTAAGAGTTGCATGTCATATTTTAAGCCATTGTGAACAAACCAGAGATTAAAACAACAATAACATTCATTCGATATATCAAGTGGATTTCTATCAATGTGGTCATAGGTAGACAGTGATTGGCTCACGCCATCTAAGCATCCTCCCTCACATGTATGGACAATGATGTTTTGTGAACCTGGACTGTATGAATCTCACATAAGGTTGACACTTGTTCATAGGCGGGCTACACTAAGAAGGGTAACTTACATTTCTAAGACACCCTAAGAGACCTAAGGAACTTGAAACTGTCTTCTACCTTAACCGGTGATGGCCACTCTTTTTTATGGGCCCACCTGGGACAAGTGTCAACCTCATGTGAGGTTCACATAAGGTTCACACAACCCAGGTTCACAGAAGATCTTCATCTCACATGTCTCGCTAATTCTTCTTGTTCATGCTAGCATCTAGTGAACCGAACCTAGAAATTCATATAAGAATTTATTTGTGATTAATTAAATTAATTAAATAATTTGGATGAAACTCGAATCCTCATTTGATTGATTTATACTTTAAATTAATGGATTAATAGTGATAATAATATGCTTTTATAATTATATTACAAAACTGTGGTCAAGTTGTTATTAAAAAAAATTTGGTGGTGTGATTTAATTAAGTATAAGCAAGTTGGGCTTTGAACCGGAATAGTGGGCTTAGTGCAATCTGGTCGTGTGGACCTAGTATTAATCCAAGGTTAAATTAGTAACTTATATTAGATTCCAATTAGAAGAGAAGGGAGGTAAGTTGTAATGACCTAAACCTAATAATTTATATTCCTAACTAATAAAAAGGATCAAAAAGGTTCTATAGAAATTATTTGGTATTTTTCTTGAAATAAATGGTGTCGATTTATAAGCTAATTAGAGCATTGGTTTGATTTGAAGTTAAAATACTTAATTCGGGTAATTGAAATAAATTAAGGGAACCACCTGTAATTTTCAATTAAGTGAACTCAAATTCAAACGAGTTGGGCATGGGTGTCGTGGGTTGGAAAGGTGAGAAAAGGAAAGGAAGTTTCCTTATTTCTCTCCCTCACCTTCCTTCTCATTAGGGATCAAAATTGGAGAGTTCTTTGAGAGAGGCAAGTAGAAGAATATGTTAGAGAACAAACCCTAGCCGTTATAGTGCAATGGTGAAGAAAAATAGGAAAAAAGGAAGAAGAGAAGAAGAGAAGGGAAAAAGGAAATTATGTTAATCGTACATTTGAACGACAAGAATGTAAGTCATATTTTATGTATAATTCTCATTGAACATTGTGATTGATTTTTGATTTGAATGAATGAATTTGTATCCATTATGTTTAATTTACGAAAGCATGATTTATTCGTTTAGATTTGTTGATCGATGATTCATTGTATTGCGTTTTATTCGATTATGATTAAAACATGTTTGTATATGTTTTTACATGATTTCAGATTTATGTATGAGTGACCTTGATGTAGAAAATGATTAAATTTATCTGTATAATTATTTGGACCATTCCCGAGGTGGGAAAACACTATCGTTAATAATTATATTCATCTGTATAATTATCTGGACCGTTCCTGAGCTGGGAAAACACTGTCGTTAATAATTATATTTATCTGTATAATGATCTGGACCGTTCCCGAGGTGGAAAAACATTGTCGTTAATAATTATATTTATCTGTATAATTATCTAGACTGTTCCCAAGGTAGGAAAACACTACAGTTAATAATTATATTTATCTATATAATTATCTGGACCGTTCCCGAGGTGGAAAAATATTTTCGTTAATAATTATGTTTATCTGTATAATTTTCTGGATTGTTCCCGAGGTAGAAAAATATTGTCGTTAATAATTATATTTATCTGTATAATTATTTGGACCGTTCCTAAGGTGGGAAAACATTGTCGTTAATAATTATATTTATATGCATAATTATCTGAACCGTTCCCGAGGTGGGAAAACATTGTCGTTAATAATTATATTTATATGTATAATTATCTGGACCTTTCCAGAGGTGGGAAAACATTGTCGTTAATAATTATATTTATCTGTATAATTATCTGGACTGTTCCCGAGGTGGGAAAACATTGTCGTTAATTCAATTATTTTACCGAAATAATTATCTGGACCGAAATAGGGATAGTTTGATGTATTTATTTTTATTAAGTTATATAATATGTCTGGTTAATTTCCTGGCGCGTAAACCTGTGTGTATGACACGAGAATATAAGTAAGATAGAAATTTGGATTGGTTCTGGGAACTATGATGAGTAGTTTTGGACTATGGAATTAGTAATGACTTGGATCGATTGTGCTGCACTAGAATAGTCATTGGTGTTTTGGGGAATTTATTGTGGATAGGATACCCGTGATGGCTTCCGTCAGATTATTCATGTGTTTGGGCGCAATGGTAACTTTTGAAAGAGTTTATCACTGGAATTCTCGGTGTATATGATGACAGTCGAACAAGGTAATTTATACATGCATCATAGGTTGATGTTGTTGATTAGGCGGGCTAATTTAACCCCACTTTACACGCGGCACTTGATTACAAGCGCGTGTACGCGTTTTGGGTATAGGCGCACACACTGAATCATTCCATAAAGCTGTAACGGTTGTACAGCTGTCCCTGTCACGTACCAGCTGTCAGCGGCTGTGTACGATGATTAGACCGTTTTTGTGAAAAACAGGATTTGAAGCGGCAGGATATCTAACCGTTCTTATCACCCATTAATGCGATAGCTTCTCAAGGAAGTGTAGTGACCTGAACCTTTGAAAGTATTTTATTTTCCCAGTTATAATATATGAACAAATTATTGGAGTTATCTATGT
>JAUPMG010133790.1:0-11421 GCA_031762675.1 Pachysandra terminalis
TTATTGAATAAAATGAGATTTAGGTTCACCTTAGTTGTTATCTTGGGGTTATGATATGACAATCCGCGGTCTAGCAATAGGTCCCGAAGGTCTCACCTCGTGATCCGTGCCTTCCCATCTTGGGATCTGAGTCACCGGGATCCGGGTCGTGACATTATTTGCTATAGGTTCATCTGAAATGGCATCGATTGGGAGGAGGCTAGAGATAAGATGGCAGCATGAGACCATGTATGGGAATGATAAAAACAAATCCCAATGCAACTACTGTGGACATATAATGAAGAGTGGTGGGGTTTCGAGGTTGAAACAATACTTGGCACACGGTTACAAGAATGTAGCTAATTATCTAAAGGTGCCTCCTGAGGTGAGGAAATTGATGACAGATCATTTATCGACTGGGGGTACATTAAGGAATGATCAGAAGGAACAAAAGAAGAGTAACAGAAGAAAATTGATGAAACCACCCAGTTTACTAGTGGATGACGATGACAATGATGATGATGATTGGGATGATGACGGCACTCCCTATCCACCTGATCTCACTACTGAGCGTGAGTGATTACAATTTGGCACTGCATATCGGGCATCCATGCAGCTTGAGTATGAGAGGGAAGAGGAGCAGAGACAACGGGCTTATGGGGCTGGACCGTCAGGGGCTGTGTCATCAGGGTCTAGGCCATCAGGGGCTAGGCGATCTGGGGCTGGGGCATCGGGGTCTGAGCCGTCAGGGGCTGGGCCATCTAAATCCATAAGAGGGTACTGCATCTAGAACACGTTTAGCACCGCCATTCGAGCAAAGTAAGAGTATTAAGAGTAAGATGCCTACTCCACTTATAGATCCATCTCTGTGGAAGTCATCTGATTGAAGACAAAAGCGCCTTAAGGATATTTGGAGTGGAGGAAATGCAAGAGAAAAGATAGGTAAGTTTATTTCCAAATTCTTTATCTTCAATCACATCCCCGCAAATGCAGCTGACTCACCACACTTCAAGAATATGGTAAACGTCATACAGGAGTCTGGGAGAGGAGTGTTTCACCCCACCCCACGAGAGATTTTGAACAAATACTTAGACCAGGAAAAGGAAGAGATCCAAGAGTACATTGATACATTGAGGCCTCATTGGGAGGAGTATGGCGTCACTGTTATGTGTGATGTGTGGACAGGCCTCACAAAGCTGTCCATTATAAATTGCATGGCCTATTGTCGAGGACCAGCCGTATTCTTGAAGTCTGTAGATGCCTCTGACAAGATAAAGGATGCAGATTACATCATGGGATTGAAGTCATCAATGAGGTTGGGCAGAAAAATGTGGTATAGATTGTGATGGATAATGGCAGTGCCCTTGTAAAGGCAGGGAGGACACTTATGCGGAACAAGGATTACACCTTATATTGGATATCATGTGCAACACATTGCATCGACTTGATGCTATAGGCTGTTGCTGCTACACCGGCTGTTCTTAGTGTTCTCGAGGATGCACTACCGTGACAAACTTTATATACAATCACGTGTTTGTACTAGCGAAGATGAGAGAAGCATGTCAAGGGGACATAGTAAAACCAAGCATTACTCGATTTGCAACCAACTACATAGCCTTGGAGAGCATCCTTCCTCATAAGGCGGGATTGAGGACTCTTTTTAGCAGTTCTGATTGAGTTGCTTATCGTGAGAGACAAACCATTATGGGCATAAAAGTTGAACAGATCTTTATTCAATCAAATTTTTGGGACAAGGTCCGTGATTTGGTCAACCTCTAAGAGCCCATGTATCGAGTCTTACGGAGTGTGGATACAAATGCCTATCCTACTATGGGATCCGTATATGAGTTGATGCAGCTTATGAAGGAGCAAATCAAAGTCACTTGCTCGAGGAACTTCAAATGGGTCCACATCATCATCGATAATCATTGGAACAAGACACTTGAACACCCTCTTCATAAGGCTGGTAAGTGTTTTGTTTCTTGTGTTTGATGCTTTTTTAATCGATAAAACGTGAATAATTGAATTATAGCTCTCTTATTCAACAGCGTACTGGTTGAACCCCAACTATCAATACAGCCATAGACTTAGAACAAATGCGGAATTATTGCAGGTCGTACATGATGTATACACAAAGTTGGACCCCAAGTCTAGGAAGAAAGGGTTATTTGGCAATGAAGTTTTTTCCTAGACACTTGAAGTTTGTTATTTTAGTTATCAGCTTAAGTGCAGTTCTAAATTCCAGTTAGTATCATATTGTATGTTTTAGTTGCTTATGTTTAGAGACTATATTGGGTCATTTGGATCCGAGGCCAGCATTGCTTCTAGGAAGAAGATGATGATGCCATGTAAGTTTTAGTTAAGTTTCTAGTTAAATTACAAGCAATCTATTTAATTAGATAGACTTCTAATTTCTAGATTTCATGAACAGGTGAGTGGTGGCTTATGTAAAGGGCTGGTGCCCCACACTTTGATATTTAGCTGTCCAGATCTTTGCCCATACTGCCTCATCCTCAGCTTGTGAGAGGAATTGGAGCACTTTTTTTTCCTTCATTCATATGAAACAATGCAACAGATTGGCATATAAAAAGCTGCAGAAGTTGTTTTCTGCCACTACAACATGCGTTTGAGGATGAAAATGATAGAGGATGAGAGTGGGGGAGCTTTACCGATTGACCCGGTTAACTTGTTAGTAGAGACGACTGATGATAATGACCCACTTTATGAATGGGTTACGACTTCTGAGTTGAACCAGGCCGATAGGCGCTCTAATGAAGAGATAGCCAGAGTTGTTACAGAAATAGAATTGATGTGGCTTGGGTTATGGAGATAGAGGTGGGAGAGATTGGGGAAAACTCACTAGATAGGGCCATGCGCATCACCCCGTCACCCACACGTTCTGGTGATGTGAGTCAGGATAGTGGTGATGGGAGTCAGGGTATTGGTGGTGGTTAGGATCAAGGTACTTCTGGTGATGATGGTGATTGGGTCAAGGTATTGTTGGTGATGATGGTGGAGAGGATAATGATGGTGACAACGGTGGCACGAGCGGGGGAGGAGGTGGTAGTGGTGTTCAGATAGGGATATCTCCTTTCATAGAAGATGAGAGCTTTGATTACGCCACACAGGATACAGATCATGGTGAAGCAAACCAGCCTTCTCAATCTCAGCGCTGGGGTAACGGGAGTAAGGCGAGTAAGGGAAGTAAGGGGTAACAGGAAGAAACATTTGGGAGCAGAAGATGAGGCATCCATCTCTCATAGCTTTGGGAGCTTGGATGTGGGGTGTGGGCAACAGGGAGCTTCCTCATCAGCATCATACGATAGATATGGAAGCTTTGACAGATATGGAGGGTATGGAGGGTATGGAAGATATGAGGGACACCATCCAACATCATCTTATTAGAGCCAAGAGTCAGGGGAGTCTAGCACTTTCGGATATGGAGGCTATGACACCGTGCCTTATGTTGGAGGAGGAAGAGGAGGATATGGTATATTTCTAGATACCCCATACCGTACTGCTGTGGGATATGGAGATGATTCGTATGGTATCCCTCCCCTTCATGTTGTTCCAGGTGTTGTCACAGTCACTACCGTGACAACCTCGGGTATTAGTGCATATGACTTCTGAGGATTACCAGAGATATGTCTCCCAATACACGGAGTGGTATCATTGGATGATGTTCTGGGCCCATTATTACAACTACGCGGAGCAGACATATTATGTTGGGGAACAACGAAGAGACGGAAATGATGCTGATGAGCCTACCCGCCATTCGCTTTGGATATAAGTGGAGCAGATATATTCCTTGATTTATATTTTTATGTTTTTTTTGTTTGAATTATAAATACACTTTATGTTTGATCATTTATGGCATCTCCAACTTATTATTGAGTTATCTTTTAGTTTGACTTAATTCTTTTCGTTTGAATTACATATAGCATCTTTTTTACAGCTTTCAGATCCGACAGCATGTAAGCTAACCCCCTCAAGTAATGACTTTTAATGTGTAGCCATTTTTTGTATGTTTTGATGTCTTTGAATGCATTTAGGCCTTAATTAGACTTGTTTAAAGTTTGGGACCAAAAATCCATCAAAAACCCATGGTTTCCCCAAATTTTCCTGACATTTCCCTTTTTTACACCATGTCGCCGATGTCACCTGGCGACATGACAAGCGACATCGACACGTAAACCTTGAATATAGTAAATAGGTCCATAAAGAAGCAAGTATATGAAATAATCATATTTGAGCAAAACTAACATCATAATTAATCTAATTAGGTCAAACTAAGCAAGTGTGTGAAATTTCATAGCAATCAGACAAGTTTGATATTTTTCGGTCTACCTAGGGTCTACCTAAGGTCTGCCGAGAGGTTCGGGATTTGGCTCAGTAGCCTTTCAGTATGCTGAGTATATTTTTCTGTATCTTTTCCAGTAGCATAAGGCTGTTGTCTGTGTCACTCGACATGCCGAGTTGGGCTCGGTAGGCATGGACAGTTTTGATGTCTCTTCAGTAATTTGGCCATAATTTTGTGTACATTTATCGAAATCGCCTAAAATTTGTTGTTATGTGCTCCTAACGAGCAAGAGAATTCAAAAATATAAATTTTAAGGTATTTGGAGTACGGTAGACTCTTCGGTATGTCGAGTAGGCTGTCAAAGATTCCTGGAAGTGTTTGGTGGATTGTTCGGCATGCCGAGGAGGCTGCCGAACCTCGCTAATTGCACATAAATACTGATTTTTCACTCCTCTTGAACTCTAAACACAAAACATGCTTAATTAACCTTGGTTAGTATTCGTGTGTATAGGCATACGGGTAGCTTCCGAAGGATATTATCACCGGTAATTCTACTATTTCTTTTGATGGCTCTTCCGGGCAACCGGGCAGCTACGGATTGAATTGCGGATTCGTTGCTTTATGGTTAACGGACATTGGGTGTTAATTCCCTAAATATTTATGGCTAATTGACCTTGGGTGTTAATTCCCTAAAAAGTTATGGCTAACTAACCTTGGGTGTTAATTCCCTAAAAAGTTATGGTTAATTGTCCTAGGGTGTTAAATTCCCTAAAAGGTGACAAATAGCTACGGGAATTGAGCCCGGGTAGGTTGAAAGTCCTACAAACCACGTTGTACACGTGGGAGTTGAGATTGAGGTCGTATCAGCATATGCTAGGAGCTCCAAGTACGCGATACTTGGCACCGGTTGATCACCGGCTAGGAACTCGCATTAGATTAGTACTCATGGTAAAGATATGCATTAGTAACAATCTTATCACATGTATTGTACTATTTGTAATGAGCATTGTATTGTTGTGTGTTGCATTCATTTATCCCATTTTTTTAATGATTGTTCACTGTGAGTGCTTACCGATATCATTACATATGCTCTTGTAAAAAGAATATGTCTCTTCCTTTTTGTTTGTTTAATATGCCATGGTTGTGCGTTTGCACTAACGATGTGATACAAGGATGGAGGATAGAATTATTGTTTACTGGGCATTCCAACTCACGCAACGTTGTAGGTTGCAGGTTGAGGTGGATTGCTAGTTAGGCGTAGATTCGATTATTGTTGTTTTTAGTTTATTCCCGTTTTGAATCATAGATAGAATTGGTTGTAGGCTCCTATGAAGTCGTACTTGAAATTAATTGATTGTAGTCGTTTCCGCAGATTGATCTCAATAAAGGAAATTTCTTGCTTTTATTGCTTGTGGTTTGGTAGCAATCTGCGGTCCAGATGTGGATCCCGAAGGTCGTACTTTGAAATCTATGCCTCCCTCATTGGGATTCGTACCATGAGTTTTGGGGCATGAAAAATAGTAATAAAGCTAAGATTCTAAACAAGAATTAGTATGAAATCAATATTAGAAAGAAACCCATATTGGATGGAAAACTATTCTAAGGACTGACATTCAAACTAACTAATCTAAGGGTAGAGATTAAGAGTTCTATAGTTTCTAATCTTAGAGTAAGTGTCAATACAAGGCATTGGGAGGTTGAATTCATCACTTGAAGAAGAAGAAGAAGAGCAAGAGCTGTAATTCTCCATAACAACCTTCAAACCAAGGTAAGTATTCAAGTATAACTTTATGTATGGTTTTAATAGGAGTACAAGGTTACTTTCATTGAGTATGAAGTATTTTAATGTCTTTTACTTGTTTTCCAAGTTTTAATACTAGGATATGGTAAGTTTAATTTGAGTATTGTTTTGAGAAGTCTATTTATTGGATTTTGTGTGACATTTCATACAAACCAAGGTTACTTAATCATGTTTTTGTATTTAAAGTTCACGAGGAATGAAAAATCAGTGTTTTTGTGCAAACCGCGAGGTTCGACAGCCTCCTCGGCATGTCGAACAGACCACCGAACACCTTCAGTAGGCTTCAGCAGCCTCCTCGGCATACCGAAGGCCTATCGAGACCCATAAGTGAAATTTTCAGTTCCTGGAAATGCTAACGAACCCAACTCGGCATGCCAAGCGTCACAGAGCAACTTTTAAGCCCTAGAAATGCCACCGAACCTACTTGGCATATCGAAACCCTACCGAGCCTGACCTTGAGACCCAAAGGAAGGAACCCAATAACCAAAAGGGAAGACTTGGCAGACTTCTCAGCTTGCCGAAAAATCCACTGAAACCCCACCAAATCTATTCGACAGTTCCTCGGCATGCCGAGATTTTCCAAACTTGTCTATTTGACTTGAAATTTCACATACTTGCTTATTTTGACTTAATTAAACTGATTATGATGTTAGTTTTTCTTAAACATGATTATTTCATACACTTATTACTTCTTTGTGGATCTATTTGCTATGTTTGATGAACATGGGATATTTTGACATGCTTTCATATTACTTATTCATTGCTATCATGTTAAATTAGACTTATTGCACATTGTACACATACTTTGATTGCTTAGTTAATGAGTAAATTCTCACTGGCACAGCATCAGCTTCATGACCATGGATTTGTTCTACAAGCTTTACCCTTTTTGTATTAATCCATACTTCTGGATTTTAAGAATTAAGAGTGTGTTATGATTTGGAAATAATAATAGGTGAGGAGTATTTATATTTTCTGTGTTAAGGGACTAGCTATCCCAATATACCCATTTTATTTTTCCTATGGACTAATAAGGAGTGAAACCTGTTGGTTATTGATAAGTATGACTCCCTGAGAAGATTTCACATTGGTGATGCCTTGGATATTTTCCCTTGATAAAAAATAAGTGAGGGAATTGTGCCCTCTAGGTCGAAGCCCCTTAAAACTATGTTGCGCACATAGAATATCTTATCTTTGAGAGTAGCCCTATATGGGGGGGATGGTTCGTTAAAACGTCTTGCTCAATGAAGGATCAATCATGTGGGAACTTATGTTATTAATATAACTAACAATTGCATTGCATATTAGACTTGTTTGTTAGATCGCACTTGGTGATTATACCTGATAGATGCACAACATGCATTTTTTAAAACTTAATCTCATGCATATATTACATGATTCATTCACATTACATTATTCACTTGTATATCTAGCACTTATTACATGTTTATTTCATATTCCTCACAACTCACTTATTTAATGTTTATATGAATTACCATTGAAGAGTGACATTGTACCTACTTCAATCATAAGCTTCGTTAGACTTGTTTACTTACAAAGCTAAGTGTTGCTTATGCTTTCAAGCAACCATAGTTCAGGAATATTAGAGAATGATGACTTGGACTACGAAGACCAAGCCGTGGAACAAAGTTTTGATGAAGTTATTGATTTTATCGAATAAGCTAATTAGGGATGTAATTAACAATTTTACCAGATTTTGTTGGCTTGCATGCCAAAGTTTATTATTGGCTATTGTTAGGCCATATTTTACTTAGGAGTTTGATTGAGCATAAAACTAGAGGATTTTGTTTTCTACTACATTGCTATGATTTGTATTGGATGTAATAGTCATACTTGACTTATTTTTCAGTATCTTTATAATATCATAAATTTTCTTTATGATTTGGCTATCTATTGATTACTACTCCCATGTGGAATGGGGTGAGAGTTATAATTCAGACTTCTTAGGGACTTCTTTGAGGTCTCTTAAGTTTGGGATGTGACACCCGTCTGTAAACAGGTTAACCCAAACCCAACCCGCCAACCCATTGGATACCCGTTTAAGTGGTCTTTTATGATTTGTAATTTCCTTGTTGTGTGAGATCAGGATGATCCTATGGACATCCGTCATACGTTTAACGGGGCTTTGTCTGGGAAAGCAGTTATGTCGAAACTAAATGGCATGGGGCATAGGGAAAACTATTTGGCATCACATTGACAGAGATACGATTCATAGAGAAATGTGCTCATGTTTTAAAGCTATCATTTGATGTTTCAAATCTTTTACTTATATGTAAACTATATGAATTATTTTAAATGAGCACATTACCATGAATCTAGTGGTTGAGTATAGAGATATGATCTTATGCTCATGAGGGAATCGAAATACCCAATCTAATGTGGCCAAATGAGTTTGGGGCATATGCGAGACTTTTCCGAGTGTATCTCTATGTAAGTTTTATTGAACTTGATATAGAGTCGCTCGCCCGTTATTTTGTGCTCGTCGGTCGCACGCTCAATGACCTGTATGACTAGCTTCCATGATAGGAAGATAATATGTACACGAGAGAGATGCACACTTAGTGCCCACTATGGAAGAGTGGGAGATGTTGGATTTATGGGATGGGTAATGCCGGTTGACCCAACCTGTTTGGCCCGACCTAGTTCCCCACTTAAAGAGACGTATGTACTTGGTGTGAGACCAAGTGTGACTTGGACTCTTATCTCCTAATTGAATTTGGATTAGGAGAGAGTCCAAGATGAAGTTGAGTTGAGTTGAGTCTCCTATTTAGGAGCCTCCTCCTCCCTCCCAATTAAAAACGCATCCACGTTTAAGAGAATTCAGCTCTAGAGAATCTCACCTCTCTCATCTTCTCTTCTTCCTCTTGAGATCTGGTTTTTGCTACTTAGATTCCCATACAGAGATCTGGTCATTTTGAGTGTGAAAATATTGTATATGGTTCTAATAATCATATATTTTGACATGGGACATTTTCTGGTTCAAAAAACATCTTCCGTTGCAAATCTGGGTTCGTGAGCATCGAGCTATGTGATCTAGTTCGTCTACAACTTTCAATATTAAATTTTAAAAAAAAAATTATAACTGATGCTTTATCCAATAGAATCTAAGAAAAAAAACTAGGAAACTATGAATCGTTTATAATATTGCACTTTTCTTAAAAATAGGGAAAATCTAAAGAAAAATTAGAAAAACAAAAAATCTTTAATTAAAGATCCACTTTAAACGTATTATTGCCTTTTCATACCTTTTTTAAGCTAACAAAATTATTTATTTTTTCAATATATTTTCATGATTAAATAAGCTTGGTGAATTATACTAAAACTCAATCTCCTGTTTTTTTTTTTATTAGAAGTGAAGACTAACGCAAATAAGTAAACTTTAATCTGAAAAATACTCTAGCCGATCATAAGTCAATAAAAATTAGTAAACTAAAAATAGGAAAAAAAA
The DNA here is from genome assembly GCA_031762675.1 of Pachysandra terminalis. Taxonomy (NCBI): domain Eukaryota; kingdom Viridiplantae; phylum Streptophyta; class Magnoliopsida; order Buxales; family Buxaceae; genus Pachysandra; species Pachysandra terminalis. The sequence goes on from JAUPMG010133790.1 coordinate 9,550, forward strand.
TTAACGCTTTATCCATAGAATATGAGAAAAAGATTTGAAAACTTTATAATCACACACATCTCTCAAAAATAGGAAAATCTAATGAAAATAATCCCTACGTGAGGCTTCTACACCAATCAAAATGTAAGAAATAGTAGGAAAATAATAAATCTTTATTTATGGATTCCGACATGTCTCTTACCAAGTTCTGAAGAAAATAATTTTCGTTTTACTATGAAATCTCTTCTAGTTTTCAAATTATTATCTCTTTTAGCTAGAAAACCATGGCCTAATTCTAATTAAATTTAAGGTTCTTAAACAAATTAAAAAAAAAAATCCCCAGTTTGAAGCCATTCTCCACTTAGAATTTCGCCTGATAAAATCCTCAACTCTTTAAACCATATCATATTACTACTAAAAGAGAAGTTAGTTTTTAAGGTTTAGTTACTAATCATGTAAATCTATACTACTATTAAAAGAAAATACTACTTTTAAGAATATTTCAGTACATTCCTTTATTTATTTTTTTTTTTAAGTTTTAATATAATACTTTTATTTTTATTAAAACCCTTCCACCCTTATCCATGTTTTCTTTTTTATAAAAATAATATATTTTAACCAATCAAGTTTCAAATTAGTTTTCTACAACCAATCACATTTAAAATTTAATTTTTAAAATTAAAAAATCTTAAAAAGTGTGGGACCCACAAAGTTCAAACCCAAAATTCTCTCTATCTTTTTCAAAACCCATGTTTCATTACTTCTCTCATTCCTAAAGTATCTCCCTAATCCCCTATCAACCTACCTAATTAATAGGTTTTTATCAACTTACCTAATTAATCTATTTTTACAAAATCCCACTCCCAAAACGCAACTCGCTTGAACCTCTCCACTCTTTTTGCCGCTCGCCGATAAGCTACAGGTAGTTTCGTATTTAGGGTTTAATATTTATCTAGGTTTTTCTTTAGCATTTTGTTGGGACAAGTTGGAGGATGAGTAGCAGCGCCGACACGACCACCTCATCAAGGTCAGGTTAATGTTTTGATTCAGAAATCGAGAAAGAAGGTGTAATGACCTAAACTCCCTAAATTAATTTATGCCTCTAATTTAAATTATTTGAATTAAATTAGTGTGCATATGTGTATATAGTTAAGTGTTTAATTTGACTAAGGGTAATAATTAAAATCAATTAATGAAGTTGGGGGGTCTTTATGTAAATATATTTGAAATGGGGTTTTGTCTTGCAAGCATTCAACTGAATTGGAACTGTTCAACGCACGAACAGTGCGTTGAACGAGCTCACTGTGTGTGGGGAGATGGTCAGATGATGGGGGGTGAGGTGGCCTGATTGTGGGGGACTGAAGGAGAAGAGTTAGGGAGAGGTTATATCCTTAACCTCTCTCTCACCATTCGTTGCTTCATCTATGAGCGAAGAGAGAAAGAAAAGAGAAAGAGGACAAGAGAAAATCTAAGTTTTATCTTGTTGTATTCAGTGAGGAAGAAGGAAGAAGGAAAAGGGCAGTCATTTCGTCTTGCAATCGTACGCGGATCGCAAGTAAGTACCGCTTCCAATTGAACTCTTTCATAACTGCATAAATGGCCTGTTTTGAAAGCTTTTGTGATAACCCTGTTTTCTATTTTGAACGCATGATGTTATCTTTGTGTTTTGTTTGAAGACATTCGAACTCATCTGTTACTCGTATGAATTTCAAGTTAGTATGTTAGTATATTTTGATTATGATGATGAATGCCCTTTGGTAAAACCAGATTATAAAACCAAAAATCAGAAAATGAGTAACACAACCTTTATTTATGAAATCATATGATTGACCCGTTAGAAGCATAATGATGATTGTAAATCTGATTATATTAATGATTGTTGATGTATTTCGA
>JAUPMG010133801.1:0-11421 GCA_031762675.1 Pachysandra terminalis
AGTTCCTACACGATATACACTTTGGTCGCCATTAAAGGATTCCTTGAAGGTCTCTGTTATTCTCTCTCTTGCCGTTACTGTCAGTGTGATTGGAGAACGTTGATAGAGCAAAACCAATTAGCGAAGCCCCTATTTATATCTCCGGCTGGTCTTACCTGTCATTAATTAATCACTTAATGAAGTCAAATTAATTTCTGATTACAGATTAGTGGGCGTTTTATAATTAGGATGTTGATGTACGACCTCATCATTTCCGCTGAATCATAACTTAATATTTTCCCTTTTTTATTTTTATAATATAATAATTATATTTAACAGCTGTCATATCACCATTTTGTTTTCTTTTTTTTTGGTAAATCATATATTTTCTTTCTTTAAAAAGGGCTATAAGTGATCTGGGACCAAGGAGATCAATGAGAGGATGGCAAGTGTGTAATTATAAGAGTGCGGAACTTTATCACGTCATAGAAGTATGAGTCTACGGAGAAGTATTAAAAAATTAGAAAAAACAAAAAGTGTGAGAACATTTTCTAGAGGGATTCTTCGCAATACATCTGATATAGATTTATTTTCATAATATATATTTGTAATGGGTGTTTTTGTAAACAGTCACTACGTGCGATATTACTGATTGACGGGAACCTAGATCAATGAGTGATCGTATCTTATCTTTAGGAGAACCAAAGAGTCAAATTGATGAACCGTCTAACGCAGGTCGAATCAAGCTATGGAAAATAGTGAGTCAAGGTACTAGAGATTCTCCAAGTCCTAGGGCTCTAATTGAGATTATGACTAAGCTTTCTGCCAAGTCAAACGTAGTTCAAGGTCTGGTAATTTTAGCAGAGGTCTCTTTCCTTTTTTTCATCATCCTCCCGAATGAGGGAAGTGAGCCAGTATTTATAGCTTTTTGAAAAGAGTTAACTGTAGTTAGAATTCTTAACCACAGTTTCTTATTGTGGTTAAAACGTTCACCTGAGATAGTACACATCATGTATCATAGTCTCTTAGGTGGATCAATCACAAGTCGTTTGGGTAATTACAGGTTTGCCACTGAGAGACAGTGACATTGCCTATAACTCGAAATACGACCAAGTGTTGGCGAGCCTCACGACACCTCAAAATAGGCGTTGGCGATCAGTAGATATTCGTGGTCATGAAAGCTATTTAGCTTTGGCATCGTTGAGATTATCTAGTCTTGACTCCATCAAGGTTATTAATCTTAGTACTTTCGAGGTCCTTGAACCTTAGTACTTTCCAGACTGTGTGACCTTCTACGTAATCGAGGTTCCCTCTAGACGGAGGTAGTATCACCTTCTACGTCTTAGAGCATCGCTCTAGACGGAGGTAGTATCTCCTTCTATGTCTTAAAGCTTCGCTCTAGACCGAGGTATTATCACCTTCTACGTCTTAGAGCTTCGCTCTAGACGGAGGTAGTATCGCTTTCAACGTCGTTGAGCATCGCTCTAGACAGAGGTAGTATCGCCTTCAACGTTGTTAGGCATCGCTCTAGACGGAGGTTAGTATGGATGGTATAGCCTACGACGCATCGAGCATCGTTTTAGACGGACAATAACATTGCCTACGAGGTCAACGAGCATCGTTCTAGACGGAGGTATCATCAACGTCTTACATCATCCAAGGTTGTCATTCCCTTTCGGGTGTAAATTCATATCGATGTGTTAACGTCCTACATCATCCAGGGATGTCATTCTCCTTCGGGTGTAAATTCCTATCGATGTGTCGACGTTTTACATCATCCAGGGCTGTCATTCCCCTTCGGGTGTAAATTCATATCAACGTGTTCACCGAGACGCATTTTTTTGGTAAACGTGAGACGCACCTCTAAGAATTTTAAGAACCCAAGGGGTTGCCCCATCGCAGGTGGGCGCCCTCGAGTATGACTTGAGAGGATGTAGCAGTACAAGTGAGACTCTCAAGAATCCGAGGGGTAGTCCCATTGTAGGTTGGCGCCCACGAATATGACTTGAGAGGTCTTTCTGCATCGGCATCCTATTGTAAAGGGGTCTGACATCCTGCTGTGGAGTACCTGTTGATATTAGCTTCATTGCATATTCATTGTAGTGTTGATCATCTTGTGACTTATCTAATAAAGGGTCATCACGGTAGCGCACTACTTTCTCACTATATCTATGCCTTGGTCGTATGTTCCTTGAACCGACTGGAGTTCTTCCTTAGGAAGTTCTCAATGGTTATACCTATGAATATCAGTGGGGATCTTGCTACGTGTCGGTCATAATCCTGACATGTGGCGGTCTGTTATTGGGCTATCTGCCATTACCCTCACCATTTTTCATATCTACAAACATGCTTCTTTATAAACTTTAAAAATATTAAAAAATTTGATCATGTTTATTACGCAAAGCAAATTCTGATATATCATTAGAATTTGTCTTGCGTAATTATAAGTTATATTGTTGAAATATTGTTAGTGTGGCCTAAGCCTAGGGTTGAGTGCGAGTCGGGTTTGAGCCCAAACTTTAAGTTTGCGTGCCAAACCCGAGCCCAAAAAAGAGCTCATTATTTTAACGAGCCTGAGCCTGAGCCTGAGCCGAGTTTAGGTAGGCTAGACTTAGTGAAAGCTCGGTTTGATCTAATATATAATATATAAATTTATGTATATAATATATATAATATTAAGCATTAAATAAAGTTAATGTTGGTGGTTGTTTTATATATTAAATACTAAACATTAAATTAAGTTTACTTTTTTTAAATTCAAAGTTAGTGGAAGATAGTATTAAATAAGGTTTGTTGTTTTAAAATACAGAATTAATGAGTCTCATGTATTAAATACAAAACACTTAATTAGCTGATATTTTTTTAGCCAAAAATCGAGCCGAGCTTTTTCGAGTTTAGTTTTTGAGAGTCGAACTTAAGCCTTAAAAAAAATAGCGTAGAGTCTTGTCTAGATTTTATGAGCCCGAGCCGAACTGGACAAAGCTCGGCCCGTTTACGGCCCTACTCCGGCCGTTACATAGATGATCTGTATTGGCCACATGAAAATTCCACGTGCCGAAAAGCACGTGTCTACCGTATCACCGAACTTTTTTTGGATAGTAAGAAAAACAAAGAAGAAAAATACTCTTTATAGGGATATTTTCGTCAATTTAAAATTCATAGTCTGAATTCGCCACATGATAATTCCACGTGGTCGAAAAGCACGTGTCTCACTCCATCACCGGAGCACCGAACTCGGTGAGGCAACCAATGAAACATATCGAGAAAAAGAGTTTAAAAAAAAAATAGAAAATACTCTTTTATAGGATATTTTCGTCACTTTAAAATCCTTCAGTTCTTCTGAAACTTAACATGCTCATATTCCCGCCTCTCCCAAAATCTCCATTAAACTTCTCTCTGTTACTCTCACTGTTATTCTCAAAAATGTTTTCTGCAGAAATCGTCAAAAATCGATTTCTATGGTTTCTGATATGGCAATCGATCCACTCAGCCTTCATTTTTCTCTTCTGCAAAGCCTTTCTTCTCTCTCCCTTCACGACAGACCCTTTTTCTCCGTCTCTCCTTAGCTTTCTATCTTTCCACACCTTCCATTTCTCTCTCATCCTCTTCTCCACTTCTCTCTTCATCGTCTCTTCTCCAAAACGCGATCGCCCAGCTTCCCTTTCGGAGCTCGACCTCGGACTCGTCCGTTTCCTTCTCCACTCGGTCGCCGGAGGCGGATCACCTGTGCTATCGACTCCCAGTGTCCGCCGCCGGGTGAAGACTTCTCTAGGGTTTCTGATTTTCTTGATTGCTTCTGCTGTTTGTGGGTTTCTGGCGGTGGTTTCTGTTTGCTGGAGCTCTCAAACGTTTGATGGACTGCAATTGATCGTACTAGGGTTAAGAGGATTTTTGCTTGGCTTAACTTACGGAGTTTATTACGTTTATAAGGAGAGATGGCTTTTGAGGTTTCCCATTATCCAGGTGAGTAAACTTAGACGGTCATTCATCGATTATGCTATTCTGTGATTTGGGTAGTGTTTTTATGTGCCTGAAAGTCGCTGTTAATTTTTTGTTATATTTGCATTTATATACTATGTGCGTGTTTGGTAGTTATCAATATTATGGGTCATCGATATTATGGTGATCAAGCTCTGGGTTCTCAAAATATTCTTATGAGAGATCGCACTGCTTTACTTTCTCTATTACGATTTTTCTTATATCATGGTCTGGTTTGATATCTTTGGTTAGAGACACTCTTAATAATTTTTGATGTATGTGTTAAGGCCATATTTCACAAATAGACCAGATTTTTCCATGTGGCAAATTATGAAAATGACATATGGTTTGCTCACATAGAAGCTTCAATGTAGTCATGATAACTACCCATTATTACAAATCTCAATGAAGAGACATGGAGGTGGTAGGTATCATGACCACTCTTATATGACACATTAGGAAGATGACACATGGCAGTGTCTTTTGAAAGTTTCAAAAGTAGTTTTTACAAATACTTACATGTGGCAGGAAGAGAAAGTTTCAATTCAAAGAAGAAAGGCATGGACTCAGAAACAAGGAAACGTGTTTAGGATAGTGGGCCAGGTGTCAACAAATCAAGAGGAATAAATCACCCACTATCCATAAATCGTCAGATGGTTATCATAGTGGGCTATAAAAGAGAGACCGGTCGAAACGAGAAAGCCCTCCATAGCATCAACAACAAATCAACTACAGAGCTCCATAGCTTCTTAAATTTAGATTATCAGTAATCTAGTTTAGTCTAAGATCCCCAGCGATTGCTAATTAATCGTTAGTTCCTGCAAAGATCCTACTCTCGCTTTGGACTGAGTTTCTCGCAGAAGATCCCTACAGTCAGTAAAGAAGGAATCCTAGTTGGAGATTCACGGAGACTCTCCTGTTAGTCCCTTACATGCTGACTCGTACAACGTGAAGTAGTTTAGTCACGTTCCGCGATCAGAGCCTAAAGAATGGCCAGAGGTTTTTTGTATTTTCTTTGTTACTACTACCTCGTCTTGCCAAATTATGAAATTTTATCTTTCTAACTTGTGTATTGATCCCCTGTTCTGCTTGTTCTAATATAAAGAGTGTCATTGATCGCGTAAAATCAGATTCTCTGGATCAGCCAGTGGTCCTCCGAGATCGGGGGCCTTACAATCGTTTGATTTACAATCGGTCACACATCGACCGATTTACTTTAACCATCTAATTACGCAGTTTGACTCACTTAAACTGTCTTACAGGTGAACTTGCAAAAGTTTTGGCAAGCCTGCGCACGCTTCGGCCGCACGACTGAGAGCGAGAAACAACGAACCGACTGGAAACCGGGTCGGGGTTGGATTTTTCGATACCAACATCTTTTTGGCACGCTCGGTGGGACTCATCTAGTGAAGCTAAATGACACTATCCTCTCCATTCAATGATAGAGTATTGACAGCTCTACAAACTTTAAATCAGACCGTGATGAGAATGAGTGTAGATCTGAGACGTTCTCACATTGTCATGGCACAAGGATTCAGCAGAATTCTTTCTTAAATAGAATCCGTGGTGAGACGAGAAAATAATTCGGTCGGAGAAAGTTAAAACTCAGTCAGAAAGAATGTTAGTGAGAATGGAGTAACTAGAATACTTTCTGAGATAAAATCCTTAATTAGATGTGAAAATAATTCGGTCGGAGAAGGTGAAAACTCGGCCAAAAGGAATGTTAGTGAGAATGGAATATTCAACCCCATTGAGCAACCACAAACCACATTGAGTGTTCCACCAAGCAAGCCAATCCTCCAACGCCGGTTAAACCCGTAAACGACCGGAAGAAGCCACTTAGCTATAATGGTCAGGTACAGACCGACCAAGGAAGGCCTAACATTGAAACACAGGCACCCAGACCGGTCAGAGGAACGGAAAGGGAATAGACGTACCACTGGGTTCAAGAGGTGGTGGCCAACATGACAACCAGATGGTTATCTTGACCGTTGCACCGCAAACTATAATCTGACTGGGTAGACAGTAATACTATGTTGGCCGAAATACTAGGCCTGACCATCTCAAATACTGAGGTAGGATCACCATCCACTCCATTTAATAAAAATGTTCTGATGGCTTTACAAGCCATAAACCCTATTGGTCGAAGTCTAAGCCATGATGGTCGAAACATTCTGCCTAGGGGGAACTCTGGTCCTTAATTTCTATGGCCGAAGCAGCATTTTGGCTGGCCGAAATCATGGTCAATTGACCTCGCCCGGGAGGCAATCTACTCAAAATGAAGACTACTCATTTCTACGGTCGAAATAGCATTATGGATGGCCAAAATCACGGTCGGTTGAACTCGGTCGGGGGGCAGCTCAAGCTTGGCCCACAGAGGTATGGTCGAAGAAGGCCGATATCCATCAAAATATTATCTGCTAACCTTTTTCATTCACCTCTTGGACATTTTTCTACACATGCGTCAAATATCCAAGAGGCGGGGGGTAATGTTTAGGCCATATTCCACAAATAGACCAGATTTTGCCATGTGACACATCATGAAAATGACATATGGCATGCTCACATGGAAGCTTCAATGTAGTCATGATAACTACCCATCATTACACATCTCAATGAAGAGACATGGACGTGGCAGTTATCATGACCACTCTCACATGACACATTAGGAAGATGACACATGACAGTGTCTTTTGAAAGTTTCAAAAATAGTTTCTACAACTATTTACATGTGGCAGGAGGAGAAAGTTTCAATTCAAAGAAGAAAGACATGGACTCAGAAGCAAGAAAACGTGATTTAGGATAGTGGGCCAGGTGTCAACAAATCAAGAGGAATAAACCACCACTATCCACAAATCGTCAGATGGTTGTCATAATGGGCTGTAAAAGAGAGACCGGCCGAAACAAGAAAGCCCTCCACAACATCAACAACAAATCAACTACAGATCTCCATAGCTTCTTAAATTTAGATTATCAGTAATCTAGTTTAGTCTAAGATCCCCAACGATCGCCAGTTAACCGTTAGCTCCTGCAAAGATCCTACTACACCTACTTCTCGCTTTGGACTGAGTTTCTTGCAAAAGATTCCTCCAGTCCTTAAAGAAGGAATCCTAGTTGGAGATTCACGGAGATCCTCCTGTTAGCCCCTTACATGTTGACTCGTGCAACGTGAAGTAGTTTAGTTACGTTCCGCGATCAGAGCCTAAGGAACGGCCAGAGGTTTTTTGTATTTTCTTTGTTACTGCTACTTCGTCTTGCCAAATTAGGAAGTTTTATCTTTCTAACTTGTGTATTGATCACTCGTTCTGCTTGTTCTAATATAAAGAGTACCATTGATCGCGTAAAATCAGATTCATTGGATCAGCCATTGGTCCTCCGAGATCGGGGGCCTTACAATCGTCTTATTTACAATCGGTCACACATCGACCGATTTACTTTAACCATCTAATTACGCAATTTGACTCACTTAAACTGTCTTACAGGTGAACTTGCAAAAGTTTTGGCACGCCCGCGCACATTTCGGCCCCACGATCGAGAGCGAGAAACAACGAACCGACCGAGAACTGAGTCGGGGTTGGATTTTTCGATACCAACAATATGATACCTGTTGATTTATGTCCTGTTTGACCCGAAAACTTTATTTTAAGAATTTAAAGACCTATTAACTGATTCTTGTTATCTATATGCATGATTGTGAGGGCATATCAAAATTTGAGGTGATGTTACAATTGGAATGGAGAATTTGAAGACCTATCTACCGCATTCACCTTAGAAGGAATTTGGCAGGAATCCCTCAAAAGTAGATCTGTTCGCTTATGTGCTGGATGGATTTTGAATTCTTCACATCTATGGAATAGATGGAGTTTAAATCTTTGAATTTTTAGCTAGATGGAGGTAAGTGTGGGGTCCCCATATGGAAGATTTTTCCAGTGGCATAGTAAGCCATCTTATACTACTTGCTTTAAACGGAAGTTTGCCCTTGACTCTGGCTTCTTGAAAAATTTGACAATATGATTTTCCGTCTTTAAGTTAAAGTATGAAAAAACATCATTGATGGCAAAAAGAGGTGCTTTCTCACTCTATTTAGGAGAGTTGACTTGTTATAAAGGAGTTGAGATGCTCAAATTGCTCGAGCGGATAACTATTTTTCTGTTTGGAAATAAGGCAAATAATTAGTGCCAACAATCTTAAAAAAAAAGAAAACTATTAATTATTTCCATTGTAAATGTATGGGATTTTCAAACCATAGAAATGTTCTCTTTAGGAAAAGGAAAATTTTTTGTCTTATCTATACGGATGTGATATCCAAGATATCCATTTATTGATACTGTGATATTAGATATGGGAGCTTCAGATGCCACTCGGCATTTCTTTAAACGTGGTCGAAATAGGAGACCAGTATCTCATTTGACATGCTGGTATGTGCCATTAGTTTTAGGTTTATTAATTTATCTATTTTTATCCATAATATATATGATATGCTAAATATAAATAAATTTTCCACAATATATATATATATACTCCCGATGGTGAAGATTGTGATAACATTTTAATTATAAATAAATTTTTCATATGTATATATGTATGTAGTATACATTCTCGATGGTGAAGATTGTGATAACATTTTAATTTTTTACATTGTTTTGCCACACAAAAAAAATATTTAGAGCATCTTTCAGAATGCAACAAATAGTACAAACAAAGGTCTCTATGTGTCCGAGATCTTGTTTTGGTCTTAAGGTGGCTTAAATTGGAACTTGCCTCTTAAGTGGGATCCAAGGATAGTCGATCTTCTTAGGTTGCTTTATTTGATACTTTAAAGGAATTGTGCATAGACCAAAATGAGCCAATACAATATTTGGCCCTGTTTATATCTTTACTATTATCCATCGGTATATTCCCCCAGTTGCCTCTTTCCCACAAACAAATTTGGAATTCGTTGGCCACCTCAACTGAGGATCTCTACTGAAGCCGCCAGACTGAACACTTGTTTCCACTCACAGGATGTGTAGCTGGGCTCAAAAAATAGGTGAGAGTGCGATTCCAACCCAGAACCGCAAAGAATGCAGTTGGTTCTGTATATGATACCAAAACTGTGAAGTCTATCCATGGTGGATAGGTGGTTCCTAACAGCAAGCCAGCAGATAAATGAGTGCTTACAGACAGAGCCAGGGAACCATAAAAGGTTGTTCCACACAGCATCAGGCCTAGGAGTGCGAGAGCTGTTCCAGGCAGATTGAATACTAAACATGCCATCAGCAGCAGGCTTCAAAATCACTTGAACTTCAGCCAGGTAGTGGTGCACTTCCACATTACAAATAGCTTCCCAAATCACATTGAAAGGTTGCATAAGAGTAGTAGGAACTCTCCATTGACCATTCTTGAGAATGCACTCAACCTTCTCTTGGGATCTCTGTAGTTAACAGCCAGTTGTCCATAAGTGATCAACTTAGATAAAGGGCCAATAGAAACCCAATGATCCCACCAAAGCAAGGTTTTCTGACCATTATGGATCAAGACCCAGGTGAGATCCCTAATCTGATCTCTAAGGAGGAGAACCTTCCTCCAGACCCAAGAGGAGTTGGGGATCTTCATAGTCCAGAATAGTATCACCGGCATATTGTTGGTGAGAGATTGACACTCTATACCTACCTACGGAAAAGCCAGCAATTGGCCCCATACTCTCTGCTAGAAAGAAGAATCAACTCAAAACATCTCCTACGAGGGTGAATAAGATAGGGGAAAGAGGATCACCCTGTCGAAGGCCCCTAGATGACACGAAATGACCATGAACACTCCCATTAACTAAAAAGGAGAAGGATACCTTATTCATACAACCTCCAATCCATTTCCTCTACTTATATCCAAATCCCTTCCATTTCAAAATCGAATCAATGAAATCACATTCCACCCTGTCATATGCCTTTTCCCAATCCAGTTTACACATTAAGCCTTGCAGACCACTTCTGCATTTTTCCTCTGCCACTTCATTTGCAACTAAGGCACTATCCAAAATCTGCCTACCAACAATGAAGGTGGATTGATTGTTAGTCACTATGTTTCTAATGACTTTTTTAGGCCTCAAAGCCAACACCTTTGAGATTATTTTATATAAAATGGTAATTAAACTGATGGGTTTAAAATCCTTGAGTTCTCTTGCACCAGCTTTCTTTGCGATCAACACTAAGAAGGTTTCATTTGGGATTTTATTGATGACTCCACTATTAAAGAATTCATCAAAAACCATCATCAAATCCCTTTTAATCACCTCCCAAGAATCCTAATAAAAAGCCATTGTAAAACCATCCGACCCCGGGGCTTATTGCCCTTTTAACTTCTTCCTCAAACGATCTTTCCAACCACTCCCTTGATGATTGGAGATTACCTCTTCCGATATATTTCTTAAGTCAAAACTGAGTTCCTGCTCCAATGTATATAATCTACCATCCAAATCCTTTAGAGCCTCAGTAATTCCTCCCATATCCTCCACGCACTCCTCATTCACCAAAAGACCATTTATATTGTTCACCTTTGCGCCCCCCCATATACTATTTTATGGAAAAACCGGGTGTTTTCACCCCCCCTCCTTAATCCTAGATATCCTAGATTTCATCTCCAGCTAATTTCTTCTTGCCTGAGGATAATATCCAACTCTCCTCTCTTTGCTTTCCTACCTTCTCTCATCCACAGACACTGCTCTTTGTTGTTCCTGTTGATCTATCACTTCAATTTCAGCTAGAACTAACTTCTTACGCTCGGAAACCTCTCCGAAAGTCGACCTAATCCACCCTTTAATTTTTCCTTTCAAAATTTTTAAAGCTCTCATGAATGTAAAGCCTGCCCAATCAGAAGTCCCACCATTTTTCTCCCTCCACCATTTCTTAACCTACTATTTAAAGGAATTATGGGTAAGCTACATGTTCTCGAATCTGAAAGGCGAAGGACCATTGATATTCACCTCCAATGTCAATAAAATCGGCCAATGATCTGAGATTGGTCTAGGTAGAATTTTCTTGGACATGGACTGAAAATGGGCATCCCAATCCACCGTGGCAAGGCATCTATCTAGCCTAAAACAAAGGACATTCTCTTGAAGGTTAGACCACGTGTAAAACCATCCGACCCCGGGGCTTACTGCCATTTTAACTTCTTCCTCAAACGATATTTCCAACGACTCCCTTGATGATTGGGGATTACCACTCCTGATATATTTCTTAAATCAAAACTGAGTTCTTGCTCCAATGTATATAATCTACCATCGAAATCCTTTAGAGCCTCAGTAATTCCTCCCATATCCTCCACGCACTCCTCATTCACCAAAAGACCATTTATATTTTTCATCTTTGCCCCCCCATTTACTATTTTATGGAAAAACCGGGTGTTTTCACCCCCCTCCTTAATCCTAGATATCCTAGATTTCATCTCCAGCTAATTTCTTCTTGCCTGAGGATAATATCCAACTCT
>JAUPMG010133812.1:0-11420 GCA_031762675.1 Pachysandra terminalis
TTAAAGGATAATTTACTATAGATTAGTTAGTTAAATTTCCAGATTTTGTAAGTAAGGACATTGTAATTATTTATATTATTATATTTTATTAGAACAGTGTAATTAAATTCCTCTTATGTTCTTATATTGCTTGCCACTCCCATAGCAAAATGGGGTGAGAGTTGCAATCCAACCCGGTTAAGGATCCACGTATCTAAACTGGTTTAGGTCGTGATAGTTTGAATCCGAGATTCCTTGAAGATTATGATCGTTTGCAGCCGCTGTTTACAGAGAAGATCATCAAAGGAGGTTTTTCCAGATCCTAGAAGATTTAGGTAAGTTGCTGGAATACGTATAGTACTCTTATTGAAATATACATCTCAAGTTTTCTGATTTGCGTGATGCGTGATGCTTGTGCTTATCAACAATATATATGCTTGGATTCTCATAATAATAGTTTTGAATGATGTGTTTAATGCTTGCACATGTTTTCGGTGTTGTGGATGCGGATATACAATGTTTGGACTTGATTTGATAACCTAGAGTTGGATTCCGAAACCTATAGGAAACCCATAAATTACCCAGATTCGCACAGTTCGACAGACGTTGGTCCACCGATCACTCTGCCGACAGGGAGCATATTTTAGTTCAAAATGGGAGTTCGGCATGCGTCGATACACCAACAACTCCACCAAATCCTCTGTGATTCACAGAGATCATTTAGTTCATCGACCACCCCACCGACAAAAACCTGTTTCTAGTTCATTATAGCTATTCGGCAGGCTTCGGTCCACCGATGACCCTACCGACCATGTTGCCGAAGACCTGTATGTTGCACAGTAATTTGGGATTTTTGAGGATGATACAGGTGGATGATGTGGGGTACGTCCATCGATTGTTTTTTATTCTGGAAGCAAGATTTGACTTGAAGGCATCAAGCCTGCTTGCGGGGACTCAATCTTGGTGTTCCGAGGTTATTGTGACCATCATTCCCACCTTAGGTTTGATCTAGTTTGGTTGTGAAAGAATTGGTTAATCTGTTATGATTGTTTGTTCTTGTTATGATAATGGATTGGAAGCGAATGAATATGTACAATCAAATTATCTGCGTGTATGGGCGCGTGGATAGTTTCTGTTGTTGACCTTCATTTGATATCCTAGTTTAATGCGTTCCATACTAGGTTGATATCAAGTGATAAGTGAGCCGGGAGGTGGAAATCTATGGAGAAAATATTGCGATGCCTCCAGTTGGGTTGACTATACACCCGTGGGATGAAATGGCCTCACTTAAACTAGGTAGGATGCCAGAGTTCATCCTATACAGGTTTGCTAGTCCTCAAGTATGGTACACTCGTAAATTAGCTATATAGTAGCCTTCGTGCCATGGGTTAGTGCCCGGAACGGAGAGGAGACTTCCGGCAGTTCCTTGGACCATGTTCTAAATCGGTTATTGTTGTTGAAGAGCTTCATGTGAGGTCCACTTATCAGGAGATGTTAATCTTAGTACATTCATTGTGCATACACATCATTAGTTGTGTGTTAATTCTCATTGCATCCATTCATTGTGCATACACATCATTAGTTGTGTGTTAATTCTCATTGCATCCATCTTAAGACATGTGAATGATTTCATCTCATCTCATATTAAAAAAACTCATTATTGTTATTGGATTATTGTTGTACTAACCTTGTGATTGGATCTCCATAAGAGGACGAGTGACTATTTCATGCTTCTTACTGGGCATCATAGGCTCACACAACTTTTTATGTTGTAAGATGGGAGGAAGAGTGACCACATTAGCTGGATCGTTGATGCTTGTGTTCTTAGTTGTTTTTTTTCTCTTGATTGTTAGCTTGTACTCCCGATGGAGTTGACTTTGATTATTTTATGTAATAACTAATAGTTGTTGAACTTGGTTCAGTTTATGTTGCTTAGACTTGTTGGAATCGTGGCCCAGCTGAGGCCAAGGATTAGATTTTGGATTTATTATGTTTTTAGTTTGATTTATTGTGTAGTACTTCCATACTCTGATTCAATTGTTAAATGAAAGTATCTATTAGTTTTATTTGCTTATGGTTGTGGTAGCAATCCACGGTCCAGTTGTGGATCCCGAAGGTCTTACCTCGAGATTCGTGCAATCCCCCGTTGGGAATCGTGCCACTAAATCTGGGGCATGACACTCACCAATGGCCGGTAAAGAGAAAATTCTTCCTTCGGTGCCCTCTATGGCCATCATCCCTGTTTCTGAGGTAATCATATGTTGTGATATTTTCCCTCTGAATTCTTTAAGGTAGCTTATATCCTTCTATTTCTTGCAGGGGATGATGAGATTACTTCTCATGTCCCTTTGAATATTAAAGAGGGGCAAATAACATCGCAATAAATGCAATGGATGCTCTTGAAGATGAAGATCTGGATGTTCCTGCTGCAGATAAGGAAGGTCCTTCCATCCCTTCCAATGGATACTATAGTTGTACAGATGGAAGTAGTCATTCCATTGGCAAGTGTTGCGCCTAGTGAGCCATTACTCACTCAAACTTCAGTCCCTATGGGGACTTCTAATATTGAAGCACCCGTGTCAGCCATTGGTGAGCACTTGGCCTGTTGAGACTCTGCCATCATCCACTCATGTTCTTGTGGATGCTCCTGTGGATATTCCCATGGATGAAGCATCTCTTAAAGCTCCCATCATCGCTTAAGCAGCCGTCATGGCAACTCCTAAAGTCATCTCATCTTCTGGTGTCAAGAGGAAGATATCATCTTTCTCAGTGCCAACTATCCAGAAGAGGAGGGAGTTATCTTCAGATCGAGCGCCTTCAATCCACATGAGGAAAGTAGTTAATTTCTTAGTGGCTGAAGATAGGGCTTACTGGATGGACATCATAATGGCGACCTTCGGTGAAGTGGTGAGTGAGTCTGTCTTGTTTGACTCTAGACATTGGAGTTTTGGGTATGATGAGCTATGTAGACTCTTGGAAATGATGAGCCACAAGACTTTTAATGACATCACCACTGATGACCTAAAGAGTTGGGAGAGGACCTTAAAGTCTCTACGACAATGGGTTTCCAACTAGATTGGTTGGAAAACCGCCTGGAGGAGATGAAGGTAAAGGTAAGTAAGTGCAGCAAGGCAAAGGAATTCAAGGTAGCCATTGTTGGAAAAGCTGTTGAGGTGGGAAAATCACAAACATCCTTCGATGCCCGAGAGATCCAAATGAGTCAAATGGTGCAGAAAATTGCTTATCTTGAAGCTTTGAAGCAAAAAAACAATCATGAACTTGAAGAACGAACGAAAATGGCAGGAAACTATTGCTGATGTTCCTTCTTGAGGGCGAGCAGAACGTGAAAGGATGCAAGCTGATCTTGCCAAGTTGTGTGCTAATATGCTAGAGTATGAAGCTTCAATACTTGGAATTCTTAAGGGTGGTTTTGAAGACAACACTGAATCACAGATTATTGATATGCCATAGTCGTGTAATTTTATTTTTCTTTTGAATGTGTAGAAAGATTTTGTAAAGGAAAGGTGTATATTCAATAAAAATATTTCTTCAAACACTTTTCATTTACAGTCTCTTCACTTGCATTTTCCTCAAAAGATAAGAACCTAGAAACTTTGAGGTTTAGCCATTTTTTGTAGGCTCGAGTTACAATATGATGATAATGATGATTGCTTTTCAAGGCTTTATGCCTTCATTCATCTAGATTGTCTAACTTCTGAGTGCGTACAACAACGAAATCTTTGAAACTCCAATCTAACTCACTTGCGTATAGGATCCTTGCTAAAGCTACTTGGAGTTCAACTGGTAGGACAACTTTTGATTCGTATATAAGAGAGAAGGGTGTAGCTTTAGTATCCCTGTGTTTATTCGATCGATATGCCCATAGGACTTAAGGTAGGAATTCGTTCCATCATGATGGCTGATCATAGAACAATTTACTTAAAATTTTGATCAAAGTCTTGTTGGATGCTTCAGCTTGAACATTCCTTTGAGGAAAATAGGCAGAAGACTTAACATGATCAATTCTGTGAAAGGATGTCAGCTCACAAACTGGCCTGTTGAGGAAAGAAGTCCCATTGTCTGAAATAATCCTTCGAGGGACGCTAAATTAAGTGATGATATTATCTTTGATGAACTGAGCCATGGATGCTCCATTGGCTCTTCGAAGTGGAACAACTTCAATCCACTTTGTGAAGTATTCCATAGCACCCAAAATCCAAGTGTGTCCTCTCCTGCTATTAGGATTAACAAGAACAATTAAATCCAACCCCTAGGTGTGAAAGGGCCGAGGGCAATGAATGATTGCATCTCATGAGAGGCCTTTCGAGGGACATTATCTTGAATTTTTCACCTCACACATTTCTTCACAAAAATCAGATGTATCGGCTTCCAATGTAGGCCAGTAATAGCCTAAATCTTGCAAATGTTTGTGCAACTTTCCTTTTCCTTGGTGAGCTCCACACACCCCACCATGAACTTCCCGAAAGACAATGATACTCTCATGATTACATAAACATCGTAGAGGAGAATTGTTGAAGCTTCTTCTATATAATTCTCCTTGCTCCACATAGAATCTTACAGCATTTCACTTAAGTAGGAGTGCTTCAAAGCGATCTTGAGGTAGGATTCCATCTCGAAGGTATGTGATGTAAGGTTCCTTATAATCAGTTTGGGCATAGACAAGGAATGCTTTCGCTACATTAGGTGGTTCTTGACACTTTGGACAGGATAACGATAGTTTGGCAGCTTCAAATGCCATCGAAGGCTAGTAAATACCAGACCTCTGAAGTCTTCTGTATGGAGGTATAGAGTCTATAAGTCCAAATGTTTCCTAATGCATGGCTTGTAGTCTTTCTGCAGCTTCCTCTGGTCCAAGACATCAAAACAAAGCTCCGTTTACCCCTTTGAAATAGAGAAACTTACCTATCTTGGCAAAATTCATCAAAAATTTGAGGGGAGTAACATAAGAGATTGTCAAGATCTTAACAAATCTGACACCTCCAGTCTGTCTCTGAAATATGTTCTTCATCATTCTAAGGGAGTTGAGTAGAAGGAGTAGACTTTCAAATGACTTCTAACTACTTCCCAAATTTTCTAGTGAATCAGCATGTATGTTCTTACTTCTCATTGTATGGGTTAAAGAATAACTTGAGAATCTCCGAAGGAGAGCTTGTACTGCTATTCTGTAAGGAGCCAAGTCAAGTTCTTTAACTTCGAATTCCTCATTTCGTTGAGATATAATAAGAATAGAATCACTAGATATTTGAATCCTTTGGATCTTCATTTGGTGAGAAAGTGTAAGACCAATGAGGAAGGCTTCATATTCTGCTTTGTTATTTGTGTAGGGAAAGTCAAGCTTGAAGGAAAAAAGAGAACTGTTGACCATTTGGTGAAATTAATTCAATCCCAGCTCCACCACCTTGTGAGTTAGATGATCCATCGAATTTCATCTGCAATTCTTCCTTAGAAGTTAAAGATACCTCATTCTCGAAGTCATCTTGTTCTCGGTAGGTGGGAAAGGTTGCAATAAGGTCAGCTACATCTTTTCCTTTGATAGCTCGAGGCGTCTCATAAATAATCTTGAATTGGGCTAGTTGTAAGTCTGTAATAGCCACTTAATGTGTCTTCCAAAAAGGATAGGCTGAGATAACAAATACTTCACTGGATCTCCTCGAGTAACTAGGTGAATAGAATGTCAATGTAGACAATGCTTCAATTAATTCACCAAGCTCATCACCATGGGGAGCACCTGTTCTGTTCGTGAAGAAGAAAGACGGATCCCTACGGCTAAACATTGATTACTAGAAGCCGAATCAAGTGACAGTGAAGAACAAGTATCCTTTGCTAAGGATAGAGGACCTATTCGAACAACTAAAGGGAGCCCGATACTTCTCAAAAATTGACCTCAGATCTGGTTACAATCCGTTACACATCAAGGAAAGTGACATTCTAAAGACGGCTTTCCGAACGAGGTATGGACACTTTGAATTTGTGGTTATGCCGTTTGGACTGACAGATGCACCTGCAGCTTTTATGGACATTATGCAAAGAATATTTAGACCATATCTGGATAAGTTCGTGGTGGTGTTCGTAGACGACATCTTAGTTTACTCCAAAACCAAGGAAGTTGGGAGGAGCACTTGCTACTCATTGAGTTTTCCTACAACAATAGTTACCAAGTAAGCGTAGGCATGGCACCATTCGAAGCACTTTATGAGAGACCTTGCAGATCTTCATTATGCTGGAACGAGGAGAATGCTCAAATTCCGGTAGGACCAAAATTAATTGCTGAAACAACTGGCAATATCAAAATAATTAGAGAGACTCATTACTGCTCAACACCGACAAAAGAAGTACACTAATGTTAGAAGATGGAAACTTGAGTTTCAAGTAGGAGACTGGGTTTTCTTAAGGTTTCACCAACCAAGGGAGTGTTCAGATTCGAGAAGAAGGGTAAGTTACCACCATGGTTTATTGGACCCTTTGAGATTTCTAACGGATATGGGAAGTGGCCTACAGATTGCTACTACCGTCTAGCCTAAATTTAATGCATGATGTATTCCACCTCTCAATGTTAAGAAAGTATCATCCAGATTCGACGAGTGTGATTGATTGGCAAACAATCACAATCCAAGGCAATGCAACTTATGAAGAGGAACCTGTACAAATTTTGGATCACAAGGACCAAGTACTATGCAAAAAGGTGATATCGAAGGTGACGGTACTATGGAATAACCACAGAACATCTGAAGCAACATGGGAGCTTGAAGAACATATGAGGGAGCAGTACCCACATTTCTTCACATAAGGTAACGGATTTCGAGGACGGAATTTTCTTAAGGAGGGTAGCATGTAATAACCTAAACCAAATATAGGACTTAGGTATAAATACCATTAAATTAGAGGTTAAATTAATATTTTAGTCGTAGTGAACCCCTTCGATGGTTCTAGGGAAAGTATGTAAGTCTTGCCCAGTTATGGTAGGTGAGTCTACATTACCCATATACCTGATTATGCTTAACATGATGGAGTTTGATGTGATGTTGGGTATGGATTAGCTAGTTGCATATCATGTGCAAATAGACTGCCATAACCGGATAGTATCTTTTGTAACACCGGAGGATAAAGTTGTTAAGATTAGAGGGTCAAAATCTAAAAATATAAATCATCTAGCATACTTAGACTTATGGGTTATAGAT
The DNA here is from genome assembly GCA_031762675.1 of Pachysandra terminalis. NCBI lineage: Eukaryota > Viridiplantae > Streptophyta > Magnoliopsida > Buxales > Buxaceae > Pachysandra > Pachysandra terminalis. The sequence continues at coordinate 7,179 of JAUPMG010133812.1, forward strand.
GAGAGGGGAGATTGGGAGCAAATACAGATTGTATGCCATTTTGGAAGTGTATTCCAAGACATACCCAGATTGCCACCCAAGAGAGAGGTAGAGTTTAGTATTGACATTAGGGCTAGAGCAAACCCTGTTGCACTACCTACATACCATATGACATCTACCGAGTTGACGGAGTTGATATGTTTCCTTCATAATGTTCTCTAACTAAAGTGCATAAGTCCCACAAGGTCTACAGATGTTATCTGGAGGTAACATCTATAAATGAGTGTAAACATGCCTTCGAAGGTCTCTCCCTGAGGATTTCCTTCGAAGTCAGTAACTGTGATGTATGTTGTCATCCGAATATGTTTCCTAGGGATGAGTAAATAGGACTTCGAATCTTTATCCAATAAGGATTCTGAAAGTGAACGTAGTAATTATCTAGAGGGGGTGAATAGGTTTTGTGCCTATATGTGGAATTATTTGGGTCCTTTTTATAACCTATTTAATTATGCTAGTTATTTTAACAATTACTAGGAAATTGAAAACAACAGCTCACATATGTTGATAGATATGCATACAAATATATGGAAATAAAGTGCATAAGCAAACCATTCAACATATGAGATTTATAGTGGTTCGGCACCTCGACCTAGTCCACTCCCTTGAGATGCCACCAGCGGGTCTCATGGATTTCACTTGGTAGGTTTTGTTCACTACGGCTCACCTCCAACCGTACAAATAATTTACTAGCATTCTCCAAGCCGTTACAAGGGCTTCGATGGCTCACCCCAAAAACCATAATGAGGTTTCCCGGCTAACCTCGAACCACCACAAGGTTTCACAGCTAACCCCTAACCCCTAACCCCAAGGTTTCATGGAAACCTTAAACCGTTGCAGTTTTTAACCTAAATTAAAAAAAAAAAAAGTAAAAGGACAACTTCTATGAGATTTTACCCCAACCGAAGATTGTCCGTTGTGAGCTTGAATCCCCGTTTCGCGCTCACGTTCCTCTCTCCTTTCTGCCTTGGATTTCATCGTTGACGCTTGACGAAGACGAGAGCTTTACAACCCTAGATGTGTGTGTGTGTGATATGATCTTCAATGCATCACGAAAAAGGGTAAGGACTGTAATAACCCAAACAAAAATAATAGGGTTAATATAAAATTAATAAAAATATAGGGATTAATTTAAAATTTTAGTAAGTTAGCTATCATGTTTGACTTTGACTAATTGTGATTTGTGGGTTGCACGGTAGGAAACTAAAGTGCTTAACACACAATCATAACTCTTTAAGTTATAATATATTGCTAGGATCTTGTAGGAACTTTTAATCTAAATCAAGTCCTTAGATTTATTAGAATTTATTACAGTTATAACTTAATTAGGAATCCATCTTCATACATAATTAAAGACTTGTTTAACTACAACTAGGAATCTAGATCTAAAGGTTATAATTAAACTAATCAATTTTATTGGCTAGGAATACTTTGGGAATTAGAAACTAATCCTAAACTAATAATGATTTAGATTAGATAAGGTTAACCTATAATCCAATTAAGACTAGGATGTTTAAAATCAATGCTTAGGATTTCGTAGGAATTAAACAACTTAATCTAAGGGTAGATATTTAACTTAGAATCCAACATGGATAACAACTCAAAGACTAAGTAGGAAACTGTAGGAAATCTATATAAACCAACGGGTAGGACGTATCAATCATAATTCTAAAGAGGGAAGAGAGAGAAGATAAGGATTGTTGGAGCTTTAGGAGCTTGGAGAAGAAGGATTTGTAGAAGAAGAAGAAGAAAAAGAAGAAGAAGAAGGTGTTCATCTCAACACCAACTCAAAGATCGAGGTAAGTATTCGGATTAAACCTTACTTTCGGTACGAATTTAGGAGTATATGTCATATTCATTGAGTATGACATAGCGTACCTATCATAATCGCTTTCTTCGACTCCTTCATTAAAACATGATAACAAGCATTATTTTCTGGGTTTAATACTATACTAGATCAAGATGAGAATTGATAAGTTTTTAATAAACTTATAATTGGTTTTGTTCAGATTTAAAAATTAATGTGTTAGAAAAACTTTTGTGCTAATTACTATTTAAAATTTTGAAATCATTGAAACTGTCTGATCTGGGCAGATCGGTAGACTTTCAGGTGTGCCGAAAGTGTGTTGATTCAACCCTGGGGCATACCGGAAGACTCACCGGTGTGCCGATTAGTCTTCCAAATTTCCTTGTGTGTATTTTTAAGTTCTGCCAAGTGTGCTGAGGGCTACCGGTACACCGGTTAGTCTTTTAGATTTCCTTTGTGGTTAATTTTTATGAACACTGTTTGCTCTGCCGAGTGAAGCAGTTACTCCGCCGATTTTCTCCGAGCATATTGTTTCATGGTTGATTTGCTGATATTAGCTAGTATATATTTATTTGATATATGATTGATCTAAATTAATAAATCTTTTTGTGAAAAACTTGACATATTGGACTCTAAACTCATCATGATTATGCAATATACATATTTGAAATATTATTCACTCATGTACACAACATTTCTTGATTAGTTAATGTGCACGGTTATCTACACTTGCACAACGTATGCCTAATTTGCATGAAGACCTTGTATATGGTCTCATGCTTGACTTGACCTTCATAACTTCACATGGTTAGAGTTCATGGTTATAATGAGTGTTATTATGATCTACGAATAATAATAATGGTGAGGAAGTTCCGAAAGGACTATTTACATGTATTGAGGGACTGTACATCCTAATAGACCAAATTTGTGTTTACTCCCAAGGTGAAGGATACGCCTTGTATGGCTATTCCAAGAGACTTGTGAAAAGATGATAGGTGAGGGAAAGTTCACATTAGCGAATAGCCGAATCATAAGAGTGAAAATCTTCTAGTAGATCAGTTAATGTATGGATCACAAAGGAACGTCCACATTAGTGATGCCTTGGGATTTGTCCCTACGATCAGAATTAAGCACATAGAATACATAACCCCTTATTCTAGCCATATATTTGGGGGATGGTGTTCGTGTTGTTTAGCCAGGGGGGTCGATCGAATGTGGACCTACATTAATTGAATGCCAAACAGCATGCATATTTGCATATCATATTATTGTGCATGAATCATCTGTGATGATATATTTATTGTTGCATGAGCATGCATTGCATACATTAATAATAGAACCAACACATTGCATTGCACATCATTATCATATCATACATCATATCATGTTATTAATTGCATATTCTATATTCCATTTTTTCCTATGGATTACCATTGGAGAGTGGCATTCTCCTTACTTCAATCTTAAATGACGTTTATATTTGTTTGCTTACAAGCTAAGTGTAGCAAACGCTTTCTAGCCCAACATATTTCTGTACTGATAGATGATGAGGACCTTGGTGATCAAGAGAGAGTACAAACCGATCAACCGGTGGCTCCATTGACTTACTTTAATTTGAATTTCAAACTCACAAGTTGGATGTAAAGACCAAACTGATCAACCCTTCGAGTCGCCGGTCAACCGGACCTTTCAGTCAATCACCTAGTAGCACTCAGGGTTTTGAGCGACCGGTGAGCTATCCGATCGATCGGATGCTCTAGCCGGTCAACTGGGCAACTTGGTCGGTCAATCGGGCAACTTGGTCGGTCAACCAGGCACGTGCAGGTCGCATAGACCAGTACTGGTCTGCTCTGCGACCGTCATAGGGGCCGACCAGTTAGAGACCGACCGGACACCCTGTTTGGTCGACTGGACACTTGATCGGTCAACCGGTGCCCCTAGGAAAGCCTAATTTTACATTTTTATGGCCATTTTTTCCAAGTTCCATCCACGAATGGTATCGACCATCCGTGGGAAATCTTTGGCTATCCGGACTCGCATCCAGATGACCAAGGATCGCGGAGTGTACCTCAACTAGTAAGGTTACTCCAAACTCCCTTGACACAAGTCAATATATAATGAATACTGTGTTTCTAGGGGCTGTCTTATATATGTGTGTTTATACCTTTGGATAGGGGACCAATTCTGATAGATGACTCGTTGTAGTTTGGTATTCCTTGGATCTGCAATGCTTGATCTTTAATATGCTTGGTTACAGACATTCAAGGACTATGTGTAACGACCCACTGATTGTGGATTTTTTTAAACCAAATAATAATAATTCCACTCGCAATAGGACGAATCTTTGCAGATAGGGCTATTATGAGGGTGTCGAACCTCAAGGACTGAAGGGAGAAAAA
>JAUPMG010133823.1:1255-11420 GCA_031762675.1 Pachysandra terminalis
TTCGGGGCGGAACTTTGGGCGTCGACATCGGGGACAAAGATCGTTCGGCTGTAGGCCTACTAGACTCCTGGAGCGTAAGGTTTGCCACCGGGGACAAAGGCCGCCCGTTTGCAAGCTTCCAAAGCTCTTTGTGACGTGTAGAAATCGAATTTGAAGTTGAAAAATTGTTTTGACTTTCAAAAATTATCGGTTTTGATTAAATAGAGAGTTGGGGGTAAAAAGGTCATTTTGATGATTTTCAGAGTTTTTGAGGAATTTTACACACACAAAAAGGGGAAGTTAGAGATGATTCAAGAGTGTCGATATCTCAAGCCAAGTCGTCCAGGAGCTGCAAAACAAAGAAAAACTGCACATCAATGCAAATTGGGGTGTCTACACTTAACTTAGTAAATGAACAAGTCCACCAATATTTAGGATTGAAGTAGGGTTAATGCCACTCTCCAATGGTAATCCAAAGACAAAAACAGAAGTTAGAATCATGCATATAATGATGTGAAGTGTCAAGTAATGCAATATGAAAGCTGGTTTAGTTATTAATGAATGAATGCATGCTGTGAACCTAAACAGATATAATCACCGCATGTGGTCTAACACAATCATATGATATGCAAGTATGCATGCTATATGGCATTCAATTAGTGTATGCCCCACACTCGATCGTATCTCAATCAATACGAATCTGAACTCATCCACTACCAAATTTGGGATCTCTTGTGTGCCAGGCCAGCCTACCATCATTCCTGTAGCATGCCAGCATCTGTAGCCTCCCAACCAACTCTTAGGCCCGCCCAGAAGACAGTCACCCACAAGGACATGCCCGCTTACAAGGATATGCCCGCCTGGACACTGAACCCCACAATCTCCCCCACAACCAGTAGGTAGAGTTATCCTCGTAAGAGAAGAATCAATACTTGGTGAACATATGCAATACAAGACAATAAACATGATCACAGTATGTTCCAATGTCATTGCAACATTATTCAATAATTCAACTGTTAGGCAAACATAGCAAATCTTACGCAATAGGTCATAAATTCTAAATAATCAATATTATGCAATTCCAACACCACAGATGGTCAAATTAGGGTATATTAAACATGTATACAAAATATCAAATCAATCAGGCAACTTTCATTTTTGACGGTACACCATGAGTCTTCCAATCTGCCTGTGAAGGTAGGATCGGCACACTCACCGGCACACTGGGGACCCTTGACACACTAAACATTAGCATAAATTAAATATAGAGGGGATCAACACACTCAATGGCACACCAGTCCCCCATGGCACACCGAACAGAAGCTAATAAAACAAGTCATAAGGGATCGGCACACTCAACGACACATCGCGAGTCTTCCGTCCCAGCCCAGTAGTGTGATTGGCACACTCAATGGCACAGCGTGAGTCTTCCGTCCCAGCCCAACAGTGTGATCGGCACACTCAATGGTACACCGTGAGTCTTCCGATCTCAAGAAAACACCCAGAAATTTGTACATTTATATATTAAGTCATAATTAGCATATAATTAATAAAAACACTTAGCATGAAATCAAATTGCGAACAAAACCCAAAAAGTATATTATAAACATCTCATCGAATTAACCTTGATCCATGCACGATATTCAAAGGCAGAAAATATACTTTTTACCATGTTTTCATGAGGAAAGAATAAAAGATATAGATTTTAAGATTTGTACTATGTCATACTCAATGAATATGACATATACACCTATTTCATATCTGAAATAATGTTTTACTTGAGTACTTATCTCAGAGTACTGATTGGTGTCGAGTGTCACGCCCCAGATCTTGTAAAACAAATCCCTAGGTGGAATGGCATGGATCACGAGGCGAGACCTTTGGGATCCATTTCTGGACCGCGGATTGCCATATCATTACAAAAAATAAAAAGAGATAAAATAAAACTGATTTTTATTTCATCTACTCAGAGTTTGCGGAAGTAATACAATAAACAAATAAGCTGAATCAAATGGCTACAAAAGAGCCTTACATAAATAATCCCAATAAACATGGTACTTATTACAACATGAAATAAGTATATCAATAGAAATGTAACTGCAGCGTCCGTCACTTAAAACTGATCTACAACATAAAGGTTGCGTGAGTTTGGATACTCAGCAAGCATGATCCAGTCACCATCCACATCATCATGTATGACCAAAAATCCAGCGATAAAAAATAATAACAACAGAATTGAATAACAGATGTTATGACATGTTTATGATGCGAGAATGAACAATCAAATTAACTAATGTATGCTCAAGCAAGAAATGCAATGTAATGTGGTTTATGCCTATGTTTAAATGATATATTAAGTGTCCCTCATTGCAGCTTCCAATGAGGCTTCCTCGCTTCGTTCTGGGCGCTACCCCATGGTACAAAGGCCACCATATGCTGATTTAAGAGTGTACGATACTCAAGGTCCAATAGAACATATAAATCAACTATGATTAATAACTTATTACGTAGGCTTTCAACCCACATGACTAGGCAACCTACTATTTCCCACCAACCTCGCACACTTAACATTTCATATGAACACAATATGAATGTACTCTCCTATGGAATACAGATAGATCCCCTTAGAAGCTATTCATGCGCCCATACACGTGAATAATCCATTGGAACCCATCATACGCATTCCTACGATGCAAGTCACAAATAAACATAAATAGGGTCCATCATTCCTTCATAAGTACAGACCAACTGGGGAGTATGTTTAATTGGTTAGTACATGCTAAGGGAAACAAGTAGGTTTCAGTCATTACTGGTACTCAACCCTAGACCCCACTTGATCCCATTGTGAAGCACTATCAAGCCTAAACCAATAAACATCCAAACCCTCACATTGTTTCTCAAATAGGCCTCTGTTTGCTCAATGCGCTCGATCCAATGCGCTCGATCACATGGTGTGCGCTCGATCGCAATGCACTCGATCCTAACATGCAGTACACGGGGAGCTCTATTTTCTGGGTTATCAGAACACTAATCATTCTCATGGAATTTCAATAGGATATCTATGTTATTCCTATCCAAATCATATAATTATAATCACATTGAAATCATTATAGACTATTACATTTTTGACACAAGGTCATGCATTTTGGATATAATCTCAAAAGGAATTCTGACCATGAAACTAAAGAACTCAAAATAAAGAGAATAAACTATCCATATAATTCAAATCAAATCCAAAGTGAATAAGAGTGAAATCATCAGTTCTTCATGCTAATACGTGTGGAATACAAGTTCTCTTAGATTAAATTCATAATCTTCGAGAAATACAAGATCGATCATGCTAATCCAGAATTCATGTTTCAACTATTAATCAATCATAGCATCATTCATAACAACAAGGAATTAAATCGGATAAGCTACTTACATTGATTGATTATGAGTAGCAACAAACAAATGGGGAATTTTCCTACTCGATTACTTCTCGTCTTCTTCTCTTCTTCACTACAATAATATCCGTTTCAGACTCTCCTTCACACTCTCAGTTCTCTTTCTAAATCGTTGTTGTCTTCACTCTCTCTCAAAGTCTCTAATATCAGTCACAGTTATCTCTCTACGTTCAAGTACGAAGTCGTTTTAATATCCTGAGGGGAGCAAGAAATGGTTAGAGAAATAGGGAGCTTGCTCCCCACTTCGCTCCTCATCTCTCCTCCATTATTGCCACGAAGGCGAGACCAATTCAACGCATGAACTGTGCGCTTGAATTGTTGGGATGATTTCATCTTACAACTTAACCCCTAAAAGTCTCATAATAATACTAAGGTCCCCTAATATAATGTCTAATCGCAATAACACCCTTAGTCTTAATAAATTCTTAGACCATGCCAGTTAAATCACCAACTATTATAATAAATTTGAGATCCTCCCTTATCTAAAATTTAATTGAACAAACTAAAAGGAAAATTACTAATCTATCTTAAATAATACTCAATTCTATTGATCTTATAAAATGGAGTTATCCTCATTATTTATGATTATTCTTAGATAGACTAGTCTGAGTTTCTATATATACATACATATATATATATATAGGTGTGTTTCCAAGTCATGTTTATTAAATATATTTAATAAATCTTGGGTTATCTTTAAATAGTTAGTTACTAGGTTAGGGTCACTACAATCTTCCGCCCTTTTAGAAATTTCATCCCTGAAATGAAGGTTGTTCCAATTCTATATCCAACCAATAATGAAGTTTATATCACTCATTCTCTTCTTTATCTTGCAAAGGTTGTATGTATTAAATATTACATCAACTTTTAAAATGTTACTCAACAATTTCTTACCTTCGAGATCAAGTAATCTAATTTTCAAACACCAATGTAATTCATGACTAGTACTTATATAGCTACATCAACTTCTCTCCTTAACATTACTACCCATAAGACTTAAACACAGGAAATCACATTTTAAGTAAAATTTACAAATTAATCACAATCATGCTAAACAGATTTCCACTACAAGGTAATAGCATTCACCATTAAACATCCTAGATCATCAATTATCTGAGTTCTCATTCAAGGATTTCAATGTCCACTCAACAGTATCGTGAATCATAGCAATGTCATAAAACATGAATCTTTAAGTATATATCCTAGCAATCACATACCCAACTTTTCTTGAGGAAATGATGCATGGTATCTACTAATTCAACATATACAACACATGAAGATTAACAATACCTAATTCTATCATTTTGCCTTGTACATGATCTAAATCCATTACTATATTTATAGGTCAATTATGCTTGGTCATGACATTCCAAATCTTAATACAAGTTTGAGTATACATCACCAAAACAATAATATCATATTAATTTATGCAACAAAATTCTAATTCAGGAATTTAAACAGGTGTGTACTTTTCATACCTTAGGTTACTACATGGTCATACATACCTACACATACATGTAGTTCAGTAACTCAAGAAGTCAATAGGTTCACATACAACACACAATTTATCAATATGATTTCCTAGATTTCACTACATTACTCATTACTACTATCTGTTATGATTCAATTTTGGAATTATCAAACTTAGCATGCATTTACTGTACATCATACCCATACTAACTTCACATAAGATCGTGCAATAGTAATATATATTCAATTAAACAAAGTGTGTGTGATTAGTGTACCTTCACCGTTCGCATTATCTTCCTAGTATTTTATTTTCCCGTCTTAGAAATATTTTCGTTGGTCATACCTTGCTCATCCTTTTTGTTTCAATGGTTGAAGACAATATCTTTGTATATGTCCCAGCTTTTCACAGTTAAAGCATCTAGGTGGCGGACATTGTTGTGGCTGAGGTGGCGCCACAACAAGTGTCACCGTGTTACCCCGGAATCGACATCTCCAAAATTCTCTGCCTCTTCCTAGAACCTCGCTTATCATTTTGCCCCGTTGGATGTATGCAATATTTCCGAGCGTGCCCTATCCTCCCGCAGTTGTAACACTTGGGTAGCTAGTGAGGCTGAGGTGGTGCCATTTCCTGAACCGTAGTGTCAACTGGAACGAACTTCTCCACTGTCCTCCCATCTTACCTTTAATGGTTGTCGGCAATTCCTCTAAAGGTGCCCTACTTTCCCACACTTAAAACACCTGGGCCTCTCTAAACTCTTACGCTTCCTTTCAAGATATCTCTTTCTCTTTTCTTCCTTTGATTCTAAAGTCTTACCCTTATCTCTATTATTCTGCTTCTCATTCTCATCTCCTTGCGTGTTCTGTCTCCTCCTTTGTTCTCCTTGAATCAGTTCCCCCAAGTCTCCCAGTATCTTATGTAGACCTGCCATTAAGGGATCCACTCCTTCCTTAACAGCCGAATTCTCACCAACCATCATTTATGTCATTAAGCCATCTACAGTTTAGTTACAATATCTAAGTGTTCCTCCAAAAGTATCTATAATAATTGAAGTAACCAAAATAATTGATTTATATGATCATGTTAAATATATAGCATACTACACGAAATCACATAATGTGAATCGTAACATCCATGTCTAAGTTCTCTTCACCTTAAACAATCAACATACTAGGTAAGACGAGTATGTTTTATGCATTCATAGCCCACTTCATTGAAACAAAATACAGTCTAGCATCATGCTATATTACACCAACAAGCTCATCACCATATGGTCATAATAATCCACATAAAATTATTAGATCTCTAATCTCGCTCCTTCTATCTTAATGTTCGCATGCATAAGCGTTCACATAAAGCAATCAACACACAACCTAAATTTGATTTCTATGTTCCTCCATCCTAACTTCTTGTTTCTATGTGATTCCTAAGTTCTCTAGTCTTAAGATAAACTTACTCTGTTTAAAACCTTAGGTTCTGATACCAATCTGTCACACCCCAGATCCCGTAACACAGATCCCTAAGTGGGATGGCACGGATCACGAGGCTAGACCTTCGGGATCCATCTCTGGACCGCGGATTGCCACATCATTACCAAAAATAAAAGGGGATAAAATAAAGCTGATCTTTATTTCATCTAATACTCATAGTTGCGGAAGTAAATACAAAAATTCAAATAAACAAATAAAATGAATCAAATGGCTACAGAAGAGCCTTATATAACCAAATCCAAATAACATGGTTCCCAACTATTTATTACAACATGAAATAATAAAAATAACAGAAATGAAACTACAGCGTCCGTCACTCAAAACCGACCTGCAGCATAAAGGTTGCGTGAGTTTGGAATACTCAGCAAGCATGATCCAATCATCATCCACATCATCATACATGACCAAAATCCAGCGATAAAATAGTAATAACAACAGAGATAAATAAGAGATGTTATAAAGTGAATATGATGCATGAATGAACAATTAGATGAACTAATGTATGCTCGAACAAGAAATGCAATGTAATGTGGTTTATGCCTATGTTTACATGATAAGTTAAGTGTCCCTCATTGCAGCTTCCAAAAAGGTTTCGGGATCTGTGTCCTCAGGATCGACCGGTAGTCCCTCGTTGCGTTCCGGGCGCTAACCCATGGTACGAAGGCCACCATATGTTAATTTTAGAGTGTACGATACTCAAGGTTCAGTCGACCTTATGAATCAACTATGATTCATAACTTATTATGTAGGCCTTTCAACCCACAGGACTAGGCAACCTATTACTTCCCACCTACCGGGCGCACTTAACATTTCATATGAACACAGTATGAATGTACTCTCCTATAGAATATGGATGATAGATCACCTTAAAGCTATTCATGTGCCTATACACGTGAATAATCCATTGGAACCCATCATTCACATTCCTATGATGCAAGTCACAAATAAACATAAAGATGGACCATCACTTCCATCCTAAGTGGAGACCAACAGAGGAGTATGTTTAATTGGTTAGTACATGTTAAGGGCAACAAGTAGGTTTCAGTCATTGTTGGTACTCAACCCTAGACCCCACTTAATCCCATCATGAAACACCATTAAGCCCGAACCAATAAACATCCAAACCCTCATATTGTCTCTCAAATAGGTCTCTGTTTCTCAATTGCGCTCGATCGCACAACTCTGCGCTCGATCCTAATGCGCTCAATCGCATGATCTGCGCTCGATCGCACGATCTGCGCTTGATCGCACTATACTACGCTCGATCGCAATATCAGTATACAGAACTTTGTTTCTGGGCAGTCTGATCACTAAGGATTTCTCACCAAATTAATGGGTTTTCTGGGTTTGATTCTTATCAAAACAAATAAACTTAACCATAAGGAAAAACATGATAAAAACCGAATTTTAAGTTTGATATAGACTATCAAGTATTTCTAATATAGGTTCAAAACAACATTTAATCATGAAAAGCTCAAAGTCTGAGATGTAGAACTTACAACTCACATGATTAAGCCAAATCCGAGCAAGTAAGTTTAGAAATCATCAAATCGTCAGTATCTAACACATGTAGAATAATAGCTCAAGGATTAAATCATATATCCAGAAAATTCACATAATTCATTTATGCAAAACCACGGTTATCATTCAATATTAAATGGTGAAAACAAGGCATCATCTATAATCATATGAATACGAACCGGATAAGCTATTTACAGTAATTCCTAGCCTTTCAAGATTAAATGCAAAACTTCTAGAATTTCCTCCTCTTCTCTTCCTTCTTCACTGCAACAATACCCGTTTTAGACTCTCCTTCTCACTCTCAGTTTCTTCTCTCAAAATATCTCAGGTTTTCTTCTTAACTTACCAACGTAGATGTTGATTTCGAAAGTGAGAAGCAACAAGAAAGGGGGGTTCTCCATAGTTTATCTCCCAACAATACCACGTCCATGGACACGTCCATGAGAACAATTCAACGCTAGCTCAGTGCGTTTGAAAACAGAGTGAGAAAAACATCCTATACAACTTATCCCCATAAGTTTACGTAATTACACTAAGACCCCTAAATAAAAGGTTTAATCTCAAAAACACCCTCAGTTCAAATTAATACATAAACCATACTAATTCTCAAAATTAAAATATCAAAATTGATTGAATAAACTAAAAGGCAAATTACTAATTTATCCTTAATGTCAATTAATGACTTATATGTCTAATCTAATCTTAATTAATTAATACTCAATTTTATAAATCTTATAAAATGGAGTTATCACTAGTCTGAGTTTCTATGTATATGTATATAGGTGTGTTTCCAGGTCATGCTTATTAAATCAATTTAATAAATCTTGGTTTATCTTTAAATAGTTAATTACTAGGTTAAGGTCACTACACTTACACCCACGGTAGAACACACCATTCATTTACCATTGTTCCTTAAGGGACTTTCACCATACGGTGGAACATACTAGTATACCAAACCATTCCTTAAGGGACTTTCACCCACGGTGGAAACACACCAATACACAATCATAGTCATTCCCATTGACTACCAGTGGATGCTCATAGCACCACTCTCAAACCATATAATCAGTACCTAGTCAATCACATTGACTACCAGTAGATGCTCCCAACATCACCCACAAACATAATCCAAACATCACAACCAATCATACACAGATAGTGGATACTCCCAGTACCCCTCATACATCATACAAATCATCATTAGAACCAAGCATAAGCCAGAACAGTGAATGCTACAAGCACCACTCAAACCACTCAATTTCCTAGGCAGACATTGCTAACCATCCCAATCCTACCTTGTAGTCCAATATCTATGTCCAACTCATTAAAGACAAAATTTCCTTATATCTCATCCAAGAATGTCATATTTTCCTGAATTTCAGACCTTCTCATACTCTTTTTAACATTCGACCTTAATCATCGCTTTTGCATACAAACCAACCTCATAGACATGTGCACAACACCCCAAGGGAACTTTCCCCTTAAATTTGACTCCATTTGGGGCTTGTAGATCCTCAGTATCTGTTGAGGTTCCTATCGAGAATCTTGGTAGATGATCTACCGAGCCTTGGTAGATTATCCCGAGAGCATGCAATTTTCTAGGTTTTTTAGTAGATGTCTCGGCATCTACCAAGAGTCCTACCGAATGTGAAATTCCGCCCAGAAATTAGTTTTTCTTCTAGGGCTTCGTGCCCATACTACTCTCAAATACGTATTTTTATACATCTAAACCTCCAATTTCAACTTCTAATCATTATAAAAGTGATCAAGACTTAACATTTCAAAATCTAAACTATGCTTATAGATCTACTATCACGCCTTGGATCCCGATACCCGAATCCCAAGGTGGGTGGCACGGATCATGAGGTGAGATCTTCAGGTTTAATAACCTGAACCTTTTTAGGGATTTATTTATAATTAATTAAAATATAAGGGTAATTTAAAATTTTAGTAAGTGGTTATATAATTGACTTAAACTGTTTGTGATTGGTGGGTTGCACAATAGGAAACTAGAGTACTACACACACAATCATACCCTTTAAGTTATAATATGTGACTAAGATATTTAGGGACATTTAAATCATTATTTAAAAGAATAATATATTATAGCCTAGAGTAATTAATAAATTAAAACTATAAGTTATAAACAAATACTATTTAGCTTAATAGAAAATTGATTTAATGGATTAAACCAAAACTAACCAAACGAGACCTAGTTCTAATAATTAATTAGTTGGACTTAAGTAAAGCCCAATAGGATT
>JAUPMG010133852.1:0-11419 GCA_031762675.1 Pachysandra terminalis
GAGAGAGAGAGAGAGAGAGAGAGAGATTTGTTACCTGCGGTAGTGCAATCGAGAGAGAGAGAGAGAGAGAGAGAGAGAGAGAGAGAGAGAGAGGGAGGGAGGGAGGGAGATTTTTGTTACCTGTTACCTACGAGAGAGAGAGAGAGAAAGAGAGAGAGAGAGAGAGAGAGAGAGAGAGAGAGAGAGAGAGAGAGGGTTTCCAAAGTAACAAGGGTTCAAGACAAAAAACAACTTAGGGGTTTAAGACCGGGGGCTTAAATTGATATTTATTTTCTTGGGATCAGTTCGGATCGTCCGATCCAGAGTTGATCAGCGATCCAACTCGGTTTCGGACCGAGACGATCCCCGATCCTTTACACTATGCTCTATTTTGGTCTACCAAACTTACATCAACTGCAAATAGCATACCAAGACTTTCCCATTGAATATGATTTTTTACTTCATCCATAACCAATGCAAAAAGATAAGGGCTCATAACCCTTAGTGTTAGCACATTGTTGATGGGAACTCACGTATCTCACACTAGTACGCATGCTCCATGCATGTTCTTTATAATATCAATATTTGCATGGTACTCCTTTCCTTACTAGAACCCACTCGATTAAGTCTCGAGGTATTCGATCATATGTTTTTTTTTCACAATAAAAACTATAGGAAGGTCTCTCCTTTTCTCTCTAAACTTCTCCAGCAATTGTATGAGTAAAAAGAAGTATCAATAGTAGATCTCCAAGCATGCAAACAGATTGATTTTCTAATACCCTTGTTACAATCTTAATCTTTGCTCCATCACTCTCATAATTTCATGATATGACTTCGTGAGTTAAATGTTACTAGTTGTTATTGTTTGTGGTTTATTTGTTATTGGTTGTGATTGTTTGGGGTTTGCTTGATATTATGTAAAGAATGAGATTTAATGTAACGGCATTTTAGTCCTTATGCAATTATTTTAAATAGAAGAAAAGAGGGGGGATGAACAAATTAGTTGACTCATTCTCTCTTCCCCATTCTTTTCTTCTCTTCTAATCTTTATTCTTCCTCTTCAAACCCTAAATATTATCACTAGTTTTATTATTATTGGTAGCCATTTTTTCAACTAGATATATCAAGAATAATGCGTTGGTATATCCAATCTAGTCATGTATCTTTACATTATTTGAAGACTTGTTTTCTTCATTATTAAGGCAGCGTTTGGTATTGCTTTTTAGAAGCACTTTTTTGCTTTTGAAAGTAAAATAAGTGTTTGGTAACATATTTTAAAGCAATTTTTAAAAAGCAAATCTTTTGCTTCACTCAAGAAGCAACATTTTGTTGCTTTTAAAAATTACTTCTTTGCTTCCAGAAAAATAGAAACCCTCTCACATCACCACCACCACCCAACCACCACCCCCCCCCAACCCCCCCCACCCCCACCCCCACCCCCCACCACCACCCTTCCCACACCACCACCACCACGCCCACTCCCCCCCCCCCCCCACCACTAATTATAGAGACGTATTATTTAAAACAATAATATAATATAAAAAAAAGCAATTTATTAGCTTACTGCTACCAAATATGCTCTTTTGCTTTTCAACAGTACAGAAAAGGATTACCATACAATTTTGCTTCATGAAAAGATCTTATCAAAAGTAGAGAATTTGTTTATGCTTTATTTCTTCAGACAGCAAGAAAGCATAAGCATTACCAAACGCAGCCTAAGTCTCAACCTATTTTTTATTTTAGTTGCGAAGTGTGTCTGTTGGCAAAGCATTGTCTTTTCCTTCAAGCATTAATAAAAATTCTTCTCCATTTTCTATCGTTCATTCTGATATTTGGGGTCCATCCATCCCAAATGGACCCTAGAAATATGTAACTTTTGTGGATGATTGCACTAGGTGCACACAAGGTTTTATATGTCAACTTCGCCGATCATTTCGCTAGGCATACCCGGTAAAATGTCGGAGAAATTTCACCGACATGGCGGAAAATTTCGCCACTTGAGAGAGACTTTGAGGAAATTATGAGGAAAAATTGAAGTTTTGGCTTGAAACCTCTAAGGTGTTTATAAAAAAAATGAAAATAGTCATTTACACATACATATAGGCAAGTACGATAGTGTACCTTGCAGGGGAAATATAGAGAAATTATGCCTAAATGATTGAATTGTAGTATGAAACATTATACAGGTCTAAATAAGAGATAATGACATGGAAATAACCCAAAATATGACAAAACGGATGCATAATGTATATCTATACTAATATGACAAAATACAATCAATATAAAAAAAGAGATACAAAATAAAATGAAAATGGAAGTCAAATAACTTCATAAAACATAAAACATTGTGCAATAGAATCCAACTATAAGGATACATTACATCCATAGAGTGCCTAGCTGGCTCAAAGTCTTCTCTGAACCCTAACCCTAGGCTGACCATAATACATACTCTTAGTATAATTACAATAGTGTGTTTATCTCATCGTATAGTGAAAACATAATTTAAAATTCTCTAACAATTTACTAATATTTTTTATTCATAGCATACTATTTTTATAATTATATATTTTAATTAATTTTTTGAATTAAAAAATTAAATCAACATTATTTTTGTTGAATAATCAAAGTGATGGCACCCATTGATAAATATGTGTCATTACACAACATATATTAGTTACGGTCCTTTTCGACATGGTGGAATAGAATCAAAAATTTCCCTCCATTTTTTGTGTTAGGGACCATGGAAGTGATGACATTTTGACATGCGCACGCCGCCGAAATTTAAAAAACTGGGTGCACATGGGTAAACTTGATGAGTAATGATGAAACCACTCCAACTTTACGATATTTTACACCATGATTCAGACTCAACTTGATAAGAAGAAAAAAATTCTTCGCTAATATGCTGGGGAATATTATAAGGGTTTAAAAACAAATCTGAAGAAAAATGAATAGAACAACAAACCAACAAAATGGGGTAGCCGAGAATAAAAACAGACATCTAATGGAGGCAGTTCATGCCCTATTACTTGGGATGAATGCACCTCAAATATTTTTGGTGAGAAGCTGTTTTCACTGCTTGTTAGATCATTAATCGTACCCATGTTAGTGTGTTTGGACTTTAAAACTCTGTATAAGGCCCTATGCTAATCGTCCATTGTTTTCTATTCCTCTCAAAGTCTTTGGGTCTACTTGTCCTATTCATGTATTGGGTTCTGAGCATACTAAACTAGATCCAAAAGCTCTCAAGTGTGTTTTCCTTGGGCAGTCTGGGTCTTAGAAGGGGTATAAATGCAATCACCCACCCACTCGTTGGTTTGTGTCAATGGATCTCCCTTTCTTTGAGCACCGACCTTTTTATTCTTGCCCCATATCTCTTCAAGGGAAGTGGTTCAATGTAGATTGAAGAGAATAGAACTGATGATGACGAAAAGAACGGGACTTCCTTGTTTCCTCCCTCTCTTGCTATTCCACTTCCTGTTCTTTGCCACACCAGTAGTGAAAGGACTGATTCAGTTGCCTAAACCTAGTCTCTAATCTCTCTCTCTCTCTCTCTCTCTCTCTCTCTCTCTCTCTCTCTCTCTTCTCCTTCATTTCTTCTTCTTCTCCTTCTCTAACCCTAATTCTTCAAAATTTTCACTTTAACTATTATTAGTTGTAATTGTTTGGGATTTATTTGATATAAAGAAAAAAAGGAGATTTAATGTAAGGGCATAACCAGCTTGAGGGGGAGTGTTATTAATTGTAATTGTTTGGGCTTATTTGTTACTAGTTGTAATTGTTTGGGATTTATTTGATATAAAGAAAAGACGGAGATTTAATGTAAGAGCATTTTAGTCCTAACACGATTATTATTAATAAGAAAAAAGAGGAGGTCAAACAGACTCGTCGACCCACCCTCTCTTCCCCATTCTTCTCTTCTCATCTCTATTCTTTCTTCTTCTTTAAACCCTAAATATTATCACTTGCTCAATTATTTTGTTGCTGTTTTTTCAAGTTTTAATTCCATGAGTCACACTATGAATAAGTTAGTACCCAGTCACCACAAAAGGACAAATTTACGCCAACAAACTCACAAAGCAAAAATGATTAGTAAGAAAGAAGATGGAGAACATGATTCTTGACAAGTTGAATACTGCTCTTTTTTGTTTCTTTCAAATATCCAAGTGCTGCAGTCCTTTCAAATAGCCTAGCAAACAGAAAACGGAAAAATATGGAGCGCTCCTTCCTCCTAAACTTCCAGCAGCTCATAGTAACTTCCACTGACTTAGGCATTGACTAACATACTAAGCTCACTCCCTCAAGCTTTGCTTTCTCCTTCCAAGTGAGGTAGATAAAGTTGTATTGGAAAATTTTTGTTAAGCTCTTCGTGCTGAATCCAACTCTGGGTCTGCCCTTTTGCTAGCTTTTATGCTGGTTCAACTACTGCTTATGCTGGAATTTGAAATCTCTCAACACCATCTTCCAGATTATAGAAACCGGATCAAAACCCTGACAAGAAGGAAGCGGGGAACATAAAAACAACTCACAGAAAAACTATGGTTCTCTTCTCCCAAAACCAAATTCTACAATCTCCACCTTGCCCGATGACAAATTAAACTGAAGCAGGTCTAAAAGAGATGCAAAACTCATTCACTGCCAATTAAACAGATCTCTTCTGAAAATAACAGTCCAAGAACATTAGGAATCAATATATCACAAATAAAAACACCACGGTCCATTACTAAACAGATCTCTTCTGTATTAGGTGCTAAAAGAGGGTTGGGTGTATGGTCTAAATGTGAGAAAGAACTTAGGAGTTGGAGGATCAAGTTCTAGGAAATGAAGATGAGATAAGGAGTTGAATTAAAGTACATAAGAACTACTTTAGAAGATTTAAATTAAAAAAAGAAAAAAAAAAAGTAGAAGTAGCAAAAGTTAGAAGATGAATAAAAATTATGCATGAAGTCATGCAGTTCAGAATTAGCATCTTTTTTTCTTTTTTTTTGATGAATACTGAAAGATTATATAAAAGGAGGAGAAACATAAAAATACAGAGGTTCCCCAATTAGGGGAAACCAAAAACAGAAAAGTAAAAGTACACTAATATCCCCAAACAGTACACCGCCCCGCACCCCACAATATCAAGCGAACTACATAAGGATCACTGCATCCCAACATCTCGTAATATCAGTTCTTGAAATGTCTTTGAATTCAGGTAGAATACTAGCCCAAAAAGAAGCCATACTCACTATACAATCAGTCAAAGCCGCCAAACTAATACTCTTATCTTCGAAAACTCTTCTGTTTCTCTCCCTCCAAATTCCCCAAAGAACTGCAAAGAACACCAGACTATATAGAATCCGACCCCTCTTTCCAAGGTTAGGAAAGTACCATGAGAAAACATCAAGTACAAAGAACAAGGTCTCACCCACTCAATACGAGCCAAACTGATAACATGCTCCCAAACTCGTCTGGCCCACCAACATTCAATAAAAAGATGATCCACTGACTCACTAGATCTAAAGCACATTGGGCAGACTTGAGGGGACAAAAAGCATGTATGGCCTTCTTCTGTGCAGCAAGTCCACAGTATTAATTCGATACAAAAGGGTCGTCCATGTGAAGGCTTTGACTTTAAGAGGAACCCTAGCCTTCCAAAGTACGGAAGTGGAGAAAAGGGGAGGGATAAAAGAGACCTGATCAGAGAATAAGACTGAGCAAAAAGACTTAATAGAGAAACAACCACTAGGATCAAGACTCCAAATTCTCGAATCAGGATTGCTACCACCAATAGCCACATTTTTTAGAAGCTCAAACATAGAGGCTAATTCATCAATTTCTATCGAACTAAGATCCCGGAAAAAATGAAGGTTCCAAGAAAGACCCGAAACTGACCAATTAAGAACATCGGAAACTAAGGAATCTTTATGAATGGTTAACCGAAAAACTCGAGGAAATTTGAATGCCAAAACGGAATCCCCCCACCATGGGTCCAACCAGAATCGTATAGACGAACCCAACACAGTAGAGAATCTCACACATTTTTGGAAATTATGAAACAAACTAGAAATAGCCTTCCAAGGGCTAGCCGATCTGATTACTGCCAAGTGATTAAAGTCCCACCCGATTTCACGAGTACCGAACTGACTTGCAACAATAGATCTCCAGAAGGCATCTCTCTCAACACTGAATCTCCAGAGCAATTTTCCAAGAAGAGCTTTATTTCTGTTTTGGATATTACCCAGAGAAAGGCCACCAAACTCCTTTGGTTTATACAATCTAACCACTTGACTAAATGATCTTTCTCCTTTCCCTCCCTTCCCACACCGCCACCACCATCCCAAAGAAAGTCTCTTTGAATTTGTTCTATCCTATCACTCACTGCTTTGGGCATTTTAAATATGGACATAAAGTAGGTTGGAAGGTTGCTAAGGGAAGCCTGAATGAGTGTTATCCTCCCACCCAAAGAAAAGTAATTTCCTTTCCAAATACTCAATTTTTTGTCCATTTTTTTAATTACTGGGTTCCACATCTGAACCCCCGATTACTACCATTCACAAACATACCCAGATACTTCATAGGCCATTCCCTCACCCCACATCCCAACAACCGAGCACCCTCTGAATGAACCCCTTCCTTCACATTGATTCCAAACAAACTACTTTTTTTCCAAATTGACTTTAAGACCTGAGATCATTTCAAAGCATCTAAGAATGCACTTTGTCCAAAAAGTGGTGTCTCTTGACACTTCAAGGAAGAAAATTGCGTCATCTGCAAATTGCAGATGCGACAAAGACACCTTATCTCGACCAACTTCAAAACCTTTAATCTTCCCTAACTCCTCCGCTCTCGTATGAAAACAGCTCAAGATGTCACTTACAAGTGTGAATAAGAAGAGAGATAAAGGATCACCCTAACGTAGGCCCCTAGACGATGATACTAATCCTATGACACCCTTGTTCAGAAGAAAAGAGAACCTAACATTACTTAAACACCCTTTGATCCACCTACACCATTTATCCAGGAATTCTTTCCATCTTAAAATTGAGTCAACACACTCCCATTCTACCCTGTCATAAGCTTTTTCCAAATCTACTTTGAATGCAAACCCCGGTTCTCTTTTCCTAACCTTTTCCTCAATACATTCATTTGCTATTAAGATACTATCCGTAATTTGTCTCCCATGAATGAATGTACTTTGATTCTTAGAAACAACTGACCCGATAACGCCTTTCATTCTATTAGCCAAACCTTTGGCTATAATCTTATACACACTTGTTACCAGGCTAATAGGTCTGAAATCCTTCACTTTTGAAGCTCCTATAATCTTGGGAATCAAAACTAAGAATGTTGCATTCATGGCTTTATTGATTATCCCACTATTCTGAAATTCTTTGAATACCTTCATCAGATCCTCTTTAATGATATCCCAACAATCCTGAAAAAATGCCATTGAGAACTTGTCAGGTCCTAGAGGCTAGAGCTTTATTCCTATCCATCTCCCAAATTTCCTTTCTCACTTATTCCTCAAAATCTTTAACAATTTCCACTGCTTCTCCCACATTCAATTTAGGCTCATTCATCAATGTAAGATCAAATTTACACAATTGTTCAGATTTGTACAGCTTTGAGTAAAAATCAGAAATATCCCTTTCAATATCCTTTTGATCTTCAATCATTACCCCATTAATCCCCAAAGACACCATCTCATTCTTTTTACACATGAAATTTGCAATTTTATGAAAAAAATTTGTATTCCCATCCCCTTTCAACCATTTGACCTTGGATTTTTGTCTCCAAAAAACTTACTCCTTCTTTAACAGCTCTTCCATTTCCACTTTTAAAATCCTCCTAGATTCTCTCTCACTTTGATCAAGAGACCTATTTTCCTCTTTTCTGTCCAATTTCTAACTATCATTCAAAATTTGATTCTTTCTCTCTGGGAGCCATCCAAAACACTTCTTTGTTCCATTTCTTTTATCTTCTCCTTAACCCCTCTCAATTGTTTCAAGAACTTGAAACCTTCCCAACCCGAATCTCCTACCTTCATATTCCACCACTCTTTGACCTCTTGTTTAAATTTTGGATGAAGGAGCCACACATTCTCAAATCTGAAAGGTGGGGGGCCACCTTTCACCACCTGATCCATAAAGATAAGGATAGGTGCATGATCTGATATTGGTCTAGCGAGAACTCTTTGGGTTGACTTTGGAAATTTGTCTTCCCATTCAGATGAGACAAGAATTCATCAAACCTGCAACACGACCAGGTATAACTCCCACCAAGAATAGGAAAGTCAATCAACTCACTCATTAATAAACTCCGCAAATCCCTTCCTACTCTTTGTTACTCTCTTTGCACCTGTTTTCTCTTTGGTAAATCTGATCACATTGAAATCCCCTAATAAACACCACGGATCACTCCATCTACCTCTAACTCTTTTTAGCTCCTCCCAAAAATCAGCTCTCTCTGTTGGCTTATTTGGACCATAAACTCCCGTTAGGACCCATTCAAAACCATCTTCCACATTTGAAAATTTTATGGACACTGAGAATCTACCAAACCATACTTCCTTACGATTAACAACATCCATATCCCAAACAATGCAAATCCCTCCAGATCTTCCCGCCAAAGGTAAAAACTCCCACTCTTTATTTTTTGATCCCCCTATTTGACGGATTAACCTCTTGGAATATTTTTCCTTTTTTGTCTCCTGAATCACCACTATATCTACCTTGGTTCTTCTCCATAGGTCCTTTATTGCTCTTTTTTTCTCCTTATCCCCCATACTTCTCACATTCCAACCAATTATCTTCATAGCGTAACCCTCTCCATCTCCCCTTCCCATAGAAACCTCCCTTTCTTTCTTTTATACTATAGGTTGCATTGAGATTTACCACTTTCCGTGATATTCATCTCAACCCCATTCACCTCTTTTCTCGCTCTAAGTTCCTGCACAACTTCGGTTAAAGGGATATGTTCCCCATACTTTGCACTAGCTCTGATCTGAAACTCCTCGGCTAATTCTAGGACTCCTTCCCACTCACTCTTACTCACTCTTTTTAAAGCTAATCCCTCCTTCCTCATATTCACCCTCCCCTGAAGTAGAATGCTGTAATTTTTTCTGGGTAACCCCCTCAACATTCATTCCACCCTTCAAAATGGAAAATGGATCTGGAGACTCATGGATTGAGTTGCCTCTGTGAGGATTATTCTGCAATAAGACATCCTCGGGGAAACCAGGTGAGAAATCAATCAACTGAACTGAATTAATCAACTTACCTGGCTAATCTGGTATGGACCTACATTCCTTATTAGTGAGAGTGATTTGTATCTGACTCAGTTCCAAGGAAGACAAAGGAGCAGAAGCACAAGAACCTGGATTTGGTGAGTACTGACTACCAGAACAACCCTTGTATGAATTTCCACTGATACGAACTTGCTGAAAAAGAGGTGATGGTTTGTCCCCCAAAGTGCTACCTTCTGGCAATTGATCTAAAGTCATGGATTTTTCAATTTGCTCATCCTTCTTGAATTCAGACCCTCTTCCTCCAATCGGACTATCACTGACTTCAATTTCTCCCTTCCATTTTTTCCATGTAACTCCATTGCTGCTATGTCATTACTATCAATCATTGGTATTTCTTCCCCTTAATTAAATTCATCTCGCCCCAAAACCTGATACACTTTGTCCGCCTGACTTGATTCATTTTCCTCATTGACGTTATGTGAATTTTTAACAGATCCAAGACTTCCATCCTCACCTATGGTCATAAAGAAAGGAGATCGACCAACATTGCTAGGGAAGTCCCCTCCATCAGGGGTTTCAACACAACCCGATCCATCTATTGTCGACAAAACTTTGCTCGTTCAAGATGACAACGAGAGAAACGAGTAAGCCGACTTCTTGATCTCGTCTTTGGATGTCATTAGTTGTTGAAAAAGTTTCTTTACTTCTTCCTTTACTATCAAGCATATCTGTTCTGGTCCCATTCCACTTCCGCCAAGTTCGCCATGCGTGGGAGCTCCCGAGCTCCTGTGTCTTCTGATATCCCTAAAGCGTCTCCTCCCACGACCCAACGAGGAAGACTTCCCACTTGGGCTATTAGAAGCAGACCGAGCCCATACTGGGCCCCCTTCTAGCTCAAATCCACCAGTCTGAGTACCCTTCTCAGTACTGCCTTCTATTGGCCCATCGTTTTGGGCCCCAGCACCCTTTTTAGGCCCAGCCCCAATATTTGACGTTCCCCCCTCTGTCTGGCAATTCAAATTTTGGTCAACCTTGGCCCACTGCCAGAATTTTCTCCCACTCCAACCCCTTCTTCCAATCTCATTTGTCCACGTGTTGTTGGAATCTTTGGGTTCTCCCATCTACGCAGATCATCTTCTCCGGTAAGATCCGTCAGAGAAAATATGCCAGAACTCGCCGGAGTTTTCTGAGGAAATAATTGAAGGTTTCAAAGCTACTTGAACCATCCCACAACACTATTTCTGGGGATTTTCCAGAAAATAACTTCCTTAACTTGAATTTCTGCTCTTCCCATCCCATTTTCCATGTGATCCACTTTCCCTACATCGATTAATCTTCTATACATGTTAGTATAAACTGAATCCTATCCTAACCCTAAATCCTCAATAAAGTCTAAATCAATTTGTAATAAATTCAATAAAGCCATTTCTTAATCATAGTTTTGGATTTGGAAATAATAAATAATAGCCAAGCCAACTAACTATAGTAATACATGACTCCTAAAGAAATTAAAATATAGTAGTACAAAAAGCTAAGAACTGAAGTGGACCTAATACAGTAATTCCAGCAAGTACCTGTAACCTGTTTTTTTGCCATACAATGCTCAAACACTGTCCAAATTGTGCAGACTAGGAATCGCTAAGTGGACGATCATATACTCTAAAATAGCACCAGATAGCATAAACATTTGAATGGTACTAAATCTAATGCTTTCAGACAACTATCAATAATCTGGTTGCAAATCGGATTAGCTTGCTAAGGATGGATTACAACCTTGTCCTTCTTGCACTTAGTCTCTCTTTGTGGTTGATTTTCAAAGGGGCTGATTCTCCTCTTTGCAAGATAAGGCTGGATCCTCAGCACAACTGCCATTTCACTAGATGAGCTATCTTTCTATGTTGCACTACAATGATTAACTCTGACATTTTCAAATTTTCAACAAAGTAGAACAACATGAGAAACATGAATTTCTTGTTTTCGAATGTAATTACATGCATCTTCATGAATCCATGCACATTGGATCATAATTGTTCAATCATGGTAACCAAGCATGTTGATACAATATGAAACCGAACTCAACTAGTCAAACTAAGCAGTCAGAAAAGTCAATGGAAGTGTCAAGAAAACAAACATTACCCGGTGAATAGCAAAATCATTGTAGCTCTTAAGCTCTTCAACTACTCTGTCCAAGGTACATTCAAATCCAAA
>JAUPMG010133863.1:0-25104 GCA_031762675.1 Pachysandra terminalis
CTTCTTATATATATCTCTATATAGATATATATATATATATATATATATATATATATATATATATATATATATTCCTACATTCTTCAATGAAATCATGTATATATATATATATACTATTAATTAAGAAAAAAAAAAAGGATTATTAAAAAAACTGAACACTCACTAACACTTACCTGTGAGACGAACATGGTGAATAATTCCAGATGTATAGTTCTGGAGGCCTTCAAAAGGATATAACTGATTGTAAATAAGGGAATGGCCTGTAGCTTCATGAGTTAATGGAAATTTTAGCGTCCCATACTGAACGAGACTTGCTACTGTTTCAGGATTTAATGGCCTTAAGTTGTCTCCAATTTGGAATTCCCCTGCAAATGCAATATCAACAAATAGATTACCAAAGAAAGAAGCCAAAATGATCCATTTAAGAACCATTATAAGGATCTTAATCTGCAAACTCTAGATGCCTCGCTAACTTAAATTGCTTATGTTTTTCATTTTACATTTACAATGAAAGCATATCAAATCAAAGATGCCCTTTTTTCTCATATACTTATTTTCCATCTTTGATAATCTTGATCAAAACCACTTAACATAACTCTTAATCCAGAAGCTCCCAACTCTAAAACAAGATGAAACTCAATTCACTTGATCAACTTCTTTAACAGAATCTCCTAACAAAAACTAACTCATTCCATTCAGCTCATAAAATGAAAGAAGAAGAAGTACCCGTAATCCAAGAGATCCAAACTGAATCATAAGTTGCCGATAGGGTGACTGAGATCTGCTCTGGCTCGAAACCTTTAACACTTCTTTGTACTCTGGGATCAGTATCTGGTAAGTCGACGGCATGTCCACGTAAGTTTTCATCGAGAGGGACAGTGACAGGCGCAAATGGGCCATCCAGCGTTGTCGGAATATCGCCATGAACAGCGATTGAGCATACCAGGAACAGCAGAGAAATCAAAATTCCAGGCGGAGAAAACAATATCGACGCCATTTTAGGGATTTCGGAGCTAAGGTTTATGCATTCAAAGATGGAGGCCGAGAGTCGGACAGAAGTGCGAAGACTTTTAAAAATGAAGAGATAAGGAGAATCTGGCAAAGACTTTCAAAATGAAGAGAGAGAGAGAATATATACTACCATAAAGATCGATAATATTCGCGGGAATATTAGTAACGGTTACTTCCCGGAGCCGACAGCCGTTAACTGAAATATGATTTTTTTTTTTTTTTTTTTTTTACGAGTAACTGAAATACGGTGATAATTTATTTTCAATTTCCAAAAGGTGGTTTTTTTCGAGAGCATTTTGTCTGGTTTAGAATACTTGTACCATGCCTTGCAATACTTGTACCTTAGTTATAATGCAAGGTACAAGCATTGCAACGCAGCGTAACAAATATTCTAGACAAAATTTCAAACTAAAAGCTCTCGTCTTTTTTCTCTCAAATGTAGAAGCTTGCTTTTTTTGTGGGTCACATCAACTTTGTGAGGTTCACCGGGATGCGGATCACTGAAAATCCTCGCCCAATTTTGTTACATGTAAACCCAACCTCGTTCGATTTTGTTACATGTAGACTCAACTATTAATTTTTATATTTTTATTATTGTTTAAGAATTTTGATTAAAAAGATGTTAAAAAATGCTATTTATATAATGTGGCAAATGTGTACGGTGATGAAACTTGGTATTTATAGAGAAAAATTGTATACAAAAGTTGGAGCACTAATACATACTTGTCAATGACATTTAAGTGTGATAGACAAGTCCACAAAAAATAAAATAAAATAAAAATATCCTATATATATATATATATTTATATTGGTGCTCAAAAATTTGGAAAATATTTTACCTACTTAGATTGTTTTTTTTCTCAGATATTTGAAGGAGTCGTGTGAAAGCATACATGAACAAGTGAGTGAGTTTTGTCAAATCATTTGTCAATCGTAAGATCTTTTATGGAGGGCAACATCTTGCATAAATCCAAACAAAGTTTTTGAGCCTCACATCTTGATAAATCTTACTTTTAGAAAAAATTTGAAGCGCATTTGAGGATGATGTGTCTAATCAGACCCGTTTACTTGATAGGAAACTATCTAAATAGAGCATATTGTCATTGCTAATTCTTTCAAATGGCGCGTGAGAAAAACTTATCAATGACTAACAAGGTGTGTACAAACATACAAACTAGTCTAGATGTACTAGAAAGGCGGGTTAACAATGGTGTCCTTTGAAGAACACCAAATGATTATAAAAATGTTAATACTATATGAAAATTATGGGCGTTTTCGCACTTAGAACACGAATTCGCGTTTTGAGCACAAAAACGTCATTAATCTGCAGATTAGTATAAAAACATAAAAAAATATAGGTTTTTTTTTTATTTTTTTATAAACTTTTGGATGTTTGAAAAAATATTTAAAAGCATGGGTTTTTTTATGTAAATTTTTTGGGATTTTATAAAATTATAAAAATATACGAGTTTTATTTTAAAAAAGATTAATTTAGATTGATAGAAGATTAAATTGAGATATTTTATGGATTATGTCAGTTCTCTTATATATGTGGTTGAGCATAAAAATGAAAATTAAGTTGTCTTTATATATAGTTTGTATGTATATATGCAGAAGTTTTGTAGGCGCTTTTGACCACATATATATGCAGAAGTTCTGTAGGCGCTTTTGACCACAAGTTATTTTCAAGTTTGATACTATTGCGCTTTTGCTCCCACACCCGCTCGGTGTTTTGGTGACCTAGATTATGACTCAAATAATATGAAAATTTTTATATATCAACCATAAAATTTCTTGTATCGAGATTTGTTTCTTTTTTTTTTCATACAATATGGTAAAGGTTTCTTGTAACAATAAATAATATTTATGTGTTTCTGTAATGAGAGGGTTCTGTTATGTGCGGCACAATTCAGATAACAACTAAAAGTTTAGTTGTTATCTTGCTGATGATTGATTCCATTTTCCGACTGTTATGCATTGCACTGGTAACAACATGTGACCTGTCTTCTATTTTTGTCCTTTCTATTTTCGTGTGTATGATCTTTTTCTTGCCTTCCTTGATTTAATCCATCATTCTGTTTTTGGTGCCAGTGTCTTGCATGAGATTCATGAGAAAGCACATGAATTGTATGACGTTGGAGATGTAACCAATGTAAGGCTGCATTTAGCATGAATTATATGACGTTGGAGATGTAACCAATGTAAGGCTGCATTTAGCATTGCTTGTGGTTTTGGAGATGTACCTTTTAGATAAATTACTCAATAAGGCTGCGTTTAGCTCAGCTTCTATAAGTATTTATTGCTGCTTATAACTTATATAAACACTTTTAAAATTAAATGTGTTTGATAGCACTTATGTGTAGGGGCTTAACCTAGAAGCAGTAGAGGAAGGCTACCCATAAGGAGAAGTTGCTCTTCTCCCAAGCACTTATGCGTTAAGTCGTTTCACAACTTTAGTAATATTTTTAAAATATTTATCTTACCCTTAAACTTTCATAAGCACTCATGAAAATGTAATTTTTAAACTTTAATAATATTTTTATAATACCTATTTTACCCTAAACTTTCATAAGCACATAAATAAATGTATTTACAAATCGCTATATTCTCAAATAAGCAGTTTATTGTTGCTATGGATAAGTGTTCCCATTGAGCAATTTATCCAATGAGTGCTTATTCATAAGCACAAGCCGGGCCAAACACAACCTAAGAGAAGTTAGTCTGGACTGGAATAATTGCTCATATTAAAAATATTATTTGATAAATCCATGTAGTTCCGTGCTTTGTCAAGACAAAATAATTGAAATTATGATAAATTTTGGAGATAAAAATATTATTTTCAATGTTTTAATGATGTATATGAAGGTGAAAGTATTACTTTTAAAATTTTATTAGTGTCTAGAAAACAACTTCTCGTATTAGTGATAATGATAAGGAGATCAAACTGGTATTAGGCTTTGTTTCACTCAGCTTGTACTTCTGGATAAGAAATCATTGGACAAGTGACTCAATGGGAGCACTTATCCACAACAGCAATAAGTTGCTTGATTTGAAAAAAATATGTTCGGTAAATAAGGCTTCGTTTGACTCAACTTGTACTTCTGGATAAGCAATCATTGGATAAGTGAGTCAATGGGTGCACTTATCCACAACAACAATAAGTTGCTTGATTTGAAAAAAATATGTTTGGTAAATACTTGTAAATTACATACCTCAACAAGACTAACTTATGGAACTTATCTTAAAATTTAGGGATAAAAGTATCATTTTCAAAAGGTTTAACCATGTTTTAGGATTGTAAGTGTCATTTTCAAAGTATTACTAATGTTTAAAAACCTACTTCCTACATAAGTGATAAGAAAAAGTTGTTCTCATCAACTTTTCTTTATGGGTAAGTAAAAGTGTCATTTTCAAAGTATTATTAATGTTTAAAAACCCACTTTCTGTATAAGTGGTAAGGAGAAGTTGTTCTCAACAACTTCTCTTTATGAACTTTGTTCCTCTATTGTTTATGGGTAAGAACATACCAATGTTATTAAACGCACTTATAGCTTAGAAAAGTGCTTTAATAAGTAAAGACTACAAACAATCACTTAACAGTGACAAACACAATCTTAACAATTTCTCTTTCCTCTAATGCTTACGGGTAATTGCTTATTCCTTAACTCCCATTTAAATTTACCAAAGAGACTTTTAGCTTAAAAAGTTTTTTCAACATGTTTAAAGTAAAAAATAAGCACTTAATTAAGTAGTGTCAAACTCAACCTAAGAAGACTGAGTTGATACTAATGATGAGCCAATTTGAAAATCCAATAACAATGTACCATTAGGCATGATTAATTATAAAAAATATATAAGTCCCTATTTCAATTGAGGGTCTTAAGAATAAGGAGCACACCTTCGAACTTCAAACATACTTCGAGAACCCACTTGTGTTGGGATAGCTCCTTGAAATAATATGCTTCAAGGGCGCACCTGTGTTGGGATAGTCCCTTGGGCTGACTTCTTTTGAGAGCCTACATGTGTTGGAACAACCTCTCGAATTGATATTATTGGAGGGCCCACCTGTGTTGGGATAGTCCTTTGAAGGACATATTTCGAGGCCCACCTATGCTAGGATAGTCCTTCGAAGTAACATATTTCAAGGCCCACCAGTGTTGGGATAACCACTTGGATTAACCTATTTCGAAAGCCTACCTATGTTGGGACAACCTCTCGAGTTGATATTCTTCGAGGGCCCACTTGTGTTGGGATAGTCCTTCGAAGTAACATATTTCGAGGCTCACATGTGTTGGGATAGCTCCTTGAGCTAACATACTTTGATAACCTACTTGTGTTGGGATAGCTCCTCAAAGTCTATTCAATCAACGGTCCACCTGTGATGGATAAACCCTTGTCATTTCATAAATCTATTGTTTGGGGAGCCCTTTCTAAGGTCGTTCCCTAAGGTTTAGAATTATCTTTCGACCTTGTATATATATATATATATATATATATAGATTGTGTGTGTGTGTGTGAGGCCTATCAAGGGAAGATATACAAAGTAAGGCATTAATGGCTTCATAAAAGTATGTTTAAGCTAGCCACCTCAAGAGGGCCAATTCGTCATTTCAACATTAGCTACTTCAAGATGGCCAAATTCCTCATCACGAGCAATTCAATATTTAGTCACCTTGAATAATAAACATAATATTTGTTATCTCGAAACTGTCTTTCGAGATAGCTATTTTTACATTTTGAATTGTTCTCGAAATAAAAACCATGCTATCTCGAAACTGTCTTTCGAGATAGCTATTTTAACATTTCAGACTGTTCTCAAAATAAACACCATGCTATCTCGAAACTATCTTTCGAAATAACCATCTCGATATCTCTAAATTGTCTTTCGAAATAGCCATTTAGACATTTCAAAAGTTGATATCTTTGAGATGACCATTTTGACATCTCGAAATCACAAATTAATGCTATAAATTACATTCTTTTAAGGAAATATGTCCTGACATCCAATCATCCCTCGAGATTCCTAAATTTGAGGTTCTTTACTCAAAACATAGGGGGAAATAAACAAAGACTTTCGGGAATGGGCGGCCAGAGAGATAAGTCCTATCGAAACCCCTGTGGGTCACGACACATCAAAGGACTTAATCATCACAAAAATCACAACGCATATAAGTGTCCTTTATGAGCTGTAGGACTTCACATTCATGCTTGATTGAACGTTTCATGTACATTTATTAGACGTTTTGTATACCTCATCGGACATTTTCAATGCTTAAATCAAAACGTTTGTATACATTAATAAGACATTTTAAATGTATTGATTAGACGTTTTAAACGGTCAAATGATGGATCTGAGGAAATATTGGCTATAGAAGGACCAATCGTGCACAGAAAGAAGGATCTCTCCTAGAATTTTGGGACACCTCTGAGATACTCTGAATTTTCTGAGTTCATCTAAGAGAGGTGTTCTTTCGAATCTCATCTATGATAATCTTTCTGAACATTCTTGACTAATCTAATTTCCTTCTTTGTTTTATTCTATTTAACAAGGAAACCCTGCATTGGAACTGCCTTCTTTTGGTTTAGGCCAGTGCTGGTCAGCTTACTCGAACTCTCTATTATTCAAACCTCTTACTATGATTCTTGACTAATTGTCATCTAATTGCTATATTAGTCATTTATTGGTTTGAGCATCACCATTTTTGGCGACTCTATTGAGGAATTTATTTTGTTTTCCTCACATTTGTATTGAATTCCATATTAGCGCAGTCTAGTATGTTCAATCATCATGCAGCCAATTCTTCCTACTATTGATGGAGACAACCAGGACCCTCTTCGACCAGAGGTGGATCCTTCCATACCAACTACCACTATTATCACACCCATTCTACCGGCTACTGTTCCATTTTATTTGAATGTATCTGCATCTCTTCCTGAGAATGTGATCATGGCTTTATTAGAGAATATGCAAAACATGCCCCAACAATTGACATCTCTATTGTCTCAGCAGTTCGTAGCTTCTCAAGCAGGACATATTCAAGCTTCTTCTCAAACAATTCATATTCCTCCACTTCCAACACCAATGACTACTGTTAATACGCCAAAGGAGGAGCCAATTAGGCTTGTTTTTAGTCCATTTTTGTTTTTTTTCCTTCACCAGCATCCATGTCAGAACCATTATCAATACCAACCAATATTCCACCATCATCATCTTTACCATTTTCTACCCCTCACTTTGCTACTCGAGAGGATGTAGAGGCTTTATTAAGAAAGTCTCAAACTCGAGTTCCTGATTGGATGAACAGTAATTACCACCCTCCTTATCCTATATCTTTGCTGAGAAAGTCTTACCCAAAGGATTATGTGATCCCCATGTTTCCAAAGTTCACTGGTCAAACAAGAAATGTGAGGGAACACATTAGCCATTTCATCGCAGCTTGGGGACTTATGCTTCAAATTATGATCTCAGATAGAGAGAATTCTTGAAGTCCCTCTTAAGTAAGGCTTATATCTGGTATAATAATCTCGAGCCAGGCTGCAGCCCTATTTCATAAGAAGTTCTTCATCACTGAAGAAGCCTACACTATTTTCGACTTAAGCAGATAGCATCAAGGTCTTTCTGAGGGATTTGTGGACTATGTTTGAAGATTTCAAGAACTGGTGATGTATTGCACTGAGAAAGGTTCCAAAGATAGGTTTGTTCAACTCTGCATCAATGGGATATCGAGTTTTACTCGATTGCATGAATCAACTTGAAGGACAAGTGTTTCGTTGTCGAGTCCCAGCAAGAAACCGAAAGGAAAGAGAAATGAAAGTTCCTTAATTGAAGAGAGTCCTTCGAAGAAATCAAAGAAGGGGAAGAAATATGAGGACTCTTGAGATCCTCCTTCGGAGCCAGACTGCACCTCTACCCAGTTAGGTGTCATGCTGGACAAATGGGTGAAAGCTAATTTAGTCACTCTTCCTCAACCTCGAAGGGTGCCTTCTGCTAAAGATCAAGTCATCTAAAGTTCTGTAAATACCATCAGTACATTGGGAGCACCACCTTTGACTGCTATACTTTGAGGAGGCTCTACTATCTTCGAGTAAAGCTCGGGAAAATTGAATTACAGCCCGAGAAGGTACACATTGATCCCTTACCTATTCACGAAGGTAAGGGGCTGTTAATGTCATTGTTTCTGATAAAACCAAAGACATTTCTTATCCTTCAGGGATTGGTCTTCTGAAATATCAAAGGCTCAAGGAGAGCATGAAAGAAATTGGCTTCTCGAAATAGGATTAGATAGCTATTTGAGCATATGCTCAAAGGCTTTCATTGCAGGAAGCTGAGGAAGAATGTGTCACTGTTGTGGTGGGAGGTGGATTGATCACCTTCGAGAAAGTTGATATGATGGTTCCTCATGAGAACCACGGCTGATCCATGTACTTGAATGCTGTGTTGCAGGGATTTGACATTCGAAAGTCATTGGTAGATGATGGATCATCCTTAAACATCATTTAAGTGGGTGTCTTGAAGACTAGTGGTTTTTCATCTGAGAAAGAGATTGCTCAAGCCATGAGGATCTATGGCTTTGATGCTCGAAATTAGTATGATTTGGCTCATGTGACCATCAAACTATAAATTGGTCCTTACAAGCACCCCACTCTCTTCCATGTCTTTGACAACAACCCAACTTATCACACTCTTCTTGGATCCACAAATGCAAATTGGTCCCCTCCACCTACCATCAATGCTGCAAAGGGATTTTGAAATGGGAAGATTGCCAGATTCATTTTTGATCCATGTCCTTTCAACCAGCTTGAAGTTCATTTTGTTGATGCTCTTGAATATGATGAACTGGCCACTGTAGGTGAGTACCAGCTTTCTTTACCTCGAGGTATCCCTTTACCATCATGGCCAGCTCTGTAGTCTAATCCCAACACCCCCTTATCTGAGGCAAGACCTTCGAGGAGGAAGTTGAAGGAAGAGAAGAGGAAGGAACCAAAGAAAGAAAAGAAGGAAGAAGAAAATAGGTATTACGAACCAAACCAAAAATTCCCAATTTCTGAGATTTCTGATATATTCGTAACCTTCACCCCACATTTCTACGGGAGTGGATAATAATGGTCAAAATATAAGCAGAAGATTTGAAGTGGTTCTAGTAAGATATAAGTAACTAATGCTATCAAAACTGAAATAAAAGAAATCGAAGTAAATAAGAAGTCTACTTCTAGACTATCGCAATTATTCTGTCAGAGTGCGCTACCTAATCCAGTCTCTCTTTATATCTAAGCTCTTGAACCTAAAATATAAAAAACACATATAAGCTGGAAGCCAAAATGAGTAAACCTTCGATGAAGTGTATTGGCTCATGCCCCAACATTATGAGAAAAGTGCGCTAAGTGTACAATGTGTAATAAGAAGTATATGTGCCAGTGGTGAACATTGTGATGGTTTAATTATAAATCTGCAAAGTCCGAAGTTCTCTCCCATTCTCACTGAGTATATCTCAGCAATCAAACTTTACAACTATATACCTAGATCTTTATGAGAATTAGGCCACGTGTTTCATACATAAGGCACTCACACTAATATCAACAAAGACATGTAAATTCAAGTTAAATGCAAACGTTGTATGGAAGGTGAAATATCATAAGTTCCCACGTGATCCCAATCTCTATCCGGGGTGTCCCAGCAACCTGAATTTGCCCCATGATGTTCTAGCAACTTGGAATCATCCCCGTATGAATGGACTAAGGGATAGGATTATTCTATGTGTATAGCATAGTTGTAAGGGCTTTCAACCTAGGAGGCACAATCCCCCCACTTATTTTTGCTCACGGGCCCGCGGCCAAAGCTTACACCCACGTGTCTATTCCTTCAGGGAATCTTACATAATCACAACCCAACAGAAAAGTATAATCATGGTCTCACTGTCTCCCAAGCTTACACCAACGTGCAGATCCTTGGGATAGTTTATCATCTTCCAAGCTTACACCAACGTGCGGATCCTTGGGTAAACATCATTCCTCAAGACTGTAGAGGCCTACCCTATGTAGCTTCACTCTCAGCTTGGGTATGATAACAGGAGTCCTCTTATAGGACAACAATGGCTATCAAGGCAAATATCTCATGTGTTAGTCTAAACCCAAGGGTATCGTATGGGTTATTGGAGTAGGTCGTCATGGTTGGAAGGTCCATATGAAATATCCATATTCAAATCCATTTATTAATACATCATAAAATGTTTCACAGGCATATATTCAAATCGTCAAACATATGGGCACAATCTCATACTCTACTCTACCAAGTACCTTAATATGCACATACAATTAACATGTCTACAGTTATTATGCAACAGGGAAAATAGGGTAGTTATACTTTCATGTGTAAATGAGATAACCCAGTTGAGCACACAGGTTCCAAACTCCACATTAATCACATTATAACATTAAGACATAATCCATTCAATATCAACATAACTTTGCGGTACGATGATGCCTTGACCAATCATTCACAAATTGACTCGTACAAGAAGTACCTTAAATAATGCATTTTCCACCAATTTGAAGGTTAAAACTCCACCATAATTACTATTATCATCCAAACATATGTATTATGATGGTCTAGAGTCACTAGGAGTGTTTGGGGACCATTCACACTTGTTCTCCCAAAATCTCCTATTGCCCACTAGGAGTGTTGGAGGGTCATATGTTGCATGGTAGGTAATTTGACCCCGGAAATAGGTCAAACACGTGAGGTTTATTATTATACACGTGCTCACACTGGAATCACCAACATCGAACCAAGGGATCAGCTCGGCGGGGTCCTCGGAGACCCTTCGGCAATCCGAAATGTGTAAAAGTGTGCCAAATAGCTTGGCACCTCTGGGTTTGGTCCGGATGATTCTCGATAGACGAAAAGTGATTTCAATTCCTTCCAAATTTTGGGTTCGGCGATCCCTTAGGCTCGCCTAACTGGCTTTCGGCGACCATTCCAGTGAGCCCAGAAAGAGCTATGAGATTCGGTGAGCTGTTCGACGAGCCGAAGCTCGGGAAAGGTCCAATTGAACTGAAATTTCACTGGGAGATTGTTCACACTCCCAGGAAGGTTCGATTATGCTTTATTTTGTTTTTAATTTAAATGATCTATAGTGGAGATTTGGAGTTTTTTCTCTCTATTTTCTTCACTTAGGGTTTGGTTTTCCACACATCAGGTCAAATATGGAGGTCAAGGGTTTAGGTTACCATCTAAAGTATGCAAGATCAAACAAAAATCCCAAGGAGAAGGTGAGCACTCAACAAACAACGCTTCTCGTAAGTCACAATGCTAAAACACAACCAAAGTACAACTCAAGAGAGAATACTCAACTTGGGGCGTTACCGGAATTGCGTCAGGGTTGATCTGTTGTGTCTCTGCGATCTCCGATGGTCTCCCATGTGCTCCAATGCTCCAAGAGTAGAGAAGAGAGGAAGAGGAAGAGGAAGCAAATGAATAAAAATGACCTAAGGCTCTTATTTATAGGTTTTACAGGTCTAATTGGAAATAGGTTCAGCAGTAGAGGCAAAACGGAGTTTCGGACTCTATACTTTTCAACTGGACACCTAAGCAGCATCTACTAGAGGGCTTTTACTGGTGGGTCTGAGGTGGATCTCTAAAGCTATCGGATATGATTTATTATCTTGTCTAATTATTTTATTTTAAATTAATTTCTAAGGTCTCAGTTGACTAATCAGGCTGGATCCCTAAAATAGTCTAATTTCCTAACTAGTCTTAAGGCGTAAAGGTGATCCTAATGTATTTTAACTTCATGTGATTAAGGACTAGGTGAGCACTAATCTTGCCTATTAGTGAGTTTATTTTACTAAATTTAAATTAACCCTGAGTTCTAATCTTAATTAATTAGGGTGATTATTCAGGTTCTTACAGCCTAACCCCCTTAAAAGAATTTCGTCCCCGAAATTTCTCGAAGGAGTCCTACAGGCGAAGGTTAGGAGCTAAATGCATGCACACAAAGTAAAAGAACACAACATCAACACGATTTCATTAACACCACAGGCATACACAGAAGGGAAAACACACTAGTTCATTACATTGAAAGGAAGGGGGCCAATACCGCTTCCCAAAAGAAAACATACACACGAGAAAGCAAAAACGAAGATCAAATGCACTGCGAGACACAACCCCGCCAAAAGAAACAGGAGTTCTACACTGCTACAGAAAAACAAGGAAACACAGCTAGTGTCGATCCTTTAGAGGTGGTGGTGGTGGCATGCTGGAGAGAGGCACAACATTCGTCGTTCATTCGCAGCCAAACGTCTCCTGGAAGAAATGGAGAGTAGCATCCATACTCCTCTACAACCGGGACATTTGTCTTCTGGTCCCGCGGAGCTCCACGGCTACCTCTGTCCTCGTTCGTTGGTGTGCTCTCGAATCAGCCCTCTCCAGGGTAGCTAGTCTCACCTCAACAGAAGGTCCACGTATGGGGATGAAGTCTGGTCCAAGTGCGGCCGAAGTGGAAGCTCGGTGCGGCTGTTCTTCCTGCTCCTACGGCGGCTTGTACTCATGCTCCTGCTGCTCCTCCTTTGGATGATGCCACGGCTGCTGAAGTTCATCCGCGTACCGAGGAAGTCCCATCAAAGAGAGGTTTGTGAAAGTGAAAGATCTCTCAACTGTGACCCTGTTGGGACGGCCCAACACAATCCCCCAGTATCTGGCCACAACGCACATCAAACAAGGAAAGAGCAAGCCGCCCTTCCACGAATACCTGATAATTCTGTTGATGTTGCCAATCACCAGGGAGGGAAGGCAGAGGCACTATCCAGTAACCACCATGTAGAGTACTCGAGCCATGAAGGGCGTGAGCTCACTAGTGTTACCGGCGCAGGGATAAACACAATGGAGGAAGATGGCATGCAGGATCTGATAAGTAGGGCAAAGTTTGGTGGCAACGAGGGCATTGCTATTTTTCCATGCGGCATTGTAGCCACACAGAACACAGGTGGAAATGGGGTGCTCAGAGAAGGGAAGCGCAGGGACGATGCTAAGTACATTGTTCATCAGAACATTCATAAGCGAAGAGACAAGCTAGAGATCAAGGATGAAGGTCCAAGGGGACTGATGAAGGTGATGGAGGAAGTCTCGAGGTCTGTCACGGTAATGTACCTGTACATGATCCGGGTAAGGGCCTCAGAGGCCTGACCGCCCTAGGTCAAGATGGGTTCCCAACCTATGGCTCTAAGGAGGACCGGAACACCGTAAGACTCTACATGGGTGTTCACGATGGGTCTCTCTATCATAATCTTCATATCGGCAAACTCAGGAAGAGTTGCCTGGGGTTCAGGTTCTGGTTCATAAGGATCATCAAAATCTTTCTCTACCTCGTAAGGGTCGGGTGAGGGTTCCCTCCTAGAGGTGGATCCTCTAGAGGATAGGGTTTTCTTGGAGGCTCTTTTGGTTCTAGGCATGGTTGTACTAGGGTTTAGGAACAAAGAGAATCTAGGGTTTGAGATTTCACAAGATTGAATCAAAAAGCTAGGAAATGGAAAGGGAAGAAATTTACCTTGCTTGAAATGGAGCTTGGAAGGGCTTGATTTGTTGAGGAATAGAGTTAGAAGAAGTTAGAAGAGGCAACCACGAGAAAAAGAGAAGAAGAAATGAAGAAATCAGCTCAAAAATACATTATATAGGGCTCGGCTAAGGCTTCGGCCCGACATTTGGCGGGTCTAACAGGTCGTCGAACAGGTCACCGAAGCCAACCAGAGGGCCAAAATCAAAAATTTAAAATACACATTTTTCTTATAATTTTAGAAGTCAAATCATCACATCACATCAGGCTTCACTTATCGCCTACTGCTAAGCCTGTTAAGCAGTCAGCTCGAATCTTCAAACCCGAGAACGAATTGGAAATTAGGGTTGATATTGAGAACATTTTGAAAGTTTTTTTTATCAAGCCTATACAACATCCAACTTGGCTTGCGAATGTTGTACCCGTGAAGAAGAAGAGTGGATAGATTCGATGTTGTGTTGATTTTCAAGAGCTCAACAAAGCTTGTCCTAAGGATGAATTTTCGTTGCCAAATATGGACCTTCTCATTGATGCTACCGCAGGACATGAGATGTTTTCTTTTATGGATGGTTTCAATGGTTACGATCAAATTCGAATGCATCACATGGATGCTTAGCACACTGCCTTTGGAACTCCTTTGGGAAATTTTCATTACACAGTTATGCTTTTTGGTCTGAAGAATGCGGGTGCCACTTATCAGCATGCTATGACAACTTAATTTCATGATATGATTATCACTGAGTTTAAAGATTACGTGGATGATATTGTGGTGAAATCAAAGGAGCGCTGTCATCATCTTGAAGTCTTGAAGAGGGTATTAGAGCATTGCATAGGTTACAATCTAAAGATGAATCCATCCAAGTGTGACTTCAGAGTCACTACTGGTAAGTTCCTTGGTTTTGTTATTCACAAGCAAGGAATTGATCTAGACTCGACCAAGTCAAAGGAAATTCTTGAAATGGCTCCTCTCTAAATAAAAAACGAGTTCCTTAGTCGGGCATCTTATATTCGAAGGTTTAGTCCTGGCCTTTCAGCTTATATTTGTCCTTTCCCGACTCTACTTCGAATGGGGGTTGTATTTGCTTGGACTCTAGAGTGTTAGCATGCTTTTGAAAACATTAAAGATGTTCTGAAATATCCACACAACATGGTTGCACCAGTGCAGGCAAGCCTCTTCGAATGTGTAGTGACCCTGATCCTATCATTTACTTTAATTATTAAATGATAAGATAATTAGAATTAAAGCCTTAGGATTCAATTGAAATTAAAAAGGGCTGGATTGGACCTATTTGTAATTAAGAAAATTTAGTGATTAATTATGTGATTTTGATGAATTTAGGTGTAATGGGCCTGGACCCAACACAACAGCATTAGTGGACAATTGGGATGGATGAATTGGCCCATTGGGCAAGGTAAGGGTACTTTGAACTTTTACTTGATTATTTGAATTTAAGAGTTAAGGGGTTCTCCCACTAAGTCACGTAACTATCCAAGAGGAGGGAGAAACTGTCACAGAAGATCAAAGGAAAGAGAAAGAAGGTTTTGCATAAATCTGGCTTGGGAAGAAGAAGAAAAGGAAGGAAAAAGACATTCGGGTGATTCGTGTTGCAGAGAAACGATCTAGATCAAAGAGAACATACACAAGGTAGGGATTCCTATGTTTCTACGGTATTGGATTTTATGTATGATCTCAATGCTATAGGTATAGTTGATTTTGTATTCTGGATGTTAACATGCTTAGATTTAAGATCTATAGGTTTATGAAGATTATAAACATGTTGCTTGATTTCCTTGTTACTTATGATAATGTGTTTATGTATGTTTATTAGATCTCATGATCCATATTTTATGTGTTTAGATCTGTGATTATTTGAAGGTTGGAATACATGATTTATCTTAGTTAATTACTTGCTAGATCCATGGCAATGAGCAAGATTTGTATATATGATATTTGAGGGTTGTGTATAGGGTTTAGAGATTGATTAAAATGTTAGAAACCATTAGGTTTGATTTGTAGTTCAAAACCCTAATCAAAAACCCAGATTTTAGCTCAGATTGTACGTTCGGTAAGTAGCTCGGCAGCTACCGATTTAGATACCGAAAACCAATAAAACAGTGTGCTCTCGGGTCTTGCTACCGAGCTTCGGTTGCAGTGCTACCAAGACCTCCGGTAGGTCACTTGGCAACTACCAAGGTGCTACCGAAAGTGGAAATAATTGAATGCTCTCTGGACCAGCTACTGAGCTTCAGTAGTTGAGCTACCGAGCAGTTACCGAGGTCCAATGAACCCCAAATGTTAAGGGGAAGATCCCCATTGGGTTGTGCACATGCCTGTATGGATGGTTTGTGTGCAAAAGGTCTACATTTGGACGAATCATAAGAAATGTATGGAAAGGTACAAAATTCAGATTGTTGGATTGATTGGAAGAGTATATGAGGTGTTATCGATTCAGAAGCTTTGGATAAGGTCTTCGGAGTTTGATACAAGACTAGTATGGTTAGATTTAGTCATGTAGGAATGGATTGGGTGAATAGTGCTTTTAGTTCTAAAGTTGACGTAGGATTGACTTGGGTTGACCTCTGTTTGATTTATGTTTGAATGTGATGAATTTGACTTGAGTGACTGATTGAGGTTACCTAGAGTATATGTGATTGTGATTGTGTTTGTGTGTGAATGACTTGATTATGATGTGGATGGGTGAGCTTCCACCATGGGTGAAATTCCCTAAAGGCAATGCAGGGAAGGGTGATTACACCATGGGTGAAAGTCCCTAAAGGAAGGTCTTATAAGGGTGATTTCACCGTGGGTGAAAGTCCCTAAAGGAAGGTCTTATAAGGGTGATTTCACCGTAGGTGAAAGTCCTAAATATAGAGTTCGATTAAGGGTGATCTGTCACCGTGGGTGCAAGTCCTTAAATAGAATGTGAACTTGGATGGGTGTGCTTCCACCGTGGGTGAAAGTCCCTAAAGGAAAGAACTTGGATAGTTGTTTCCACCATGGGTGAAATTCCCTAATAGGATGGATTGTATGCTTGTATGATTGAATGAGCACGTGACTGGGCTAGGCTTGGTGACACCTTGCATTACATTGCATTGCACTTCATTTCATACCATGATTGCATCATATCTTGCATTGCATTGAGTTGAATGATTGTGATGGATTGTGATTGGAATGATTGTGCTACCTTTGGACATGACTGATTGTGAACATGATTATGATTGTTATTGTGGTTACTTGGCAAAAGCATGGTGGGACCATGTGGACAAGAGTGTGCTTCCACCATGGGTGAGAATCCCTAACGGAATGAGACAAGGGAACTGCTCCGTGGGTGCAAGTCCCTAAAGATTGACTATGTGGATAATATGTGTTAGTAGTAGAAGGGTGGGACCTTGTGATTGTTTATGAGTTGTAGCAAGGTGGGACCTTGTGAGTGTTTGTTGGTTGTAGCATGGTAAGACCATGTAGTGTTGTTATGTTATGGGTCGGAGCATGGTGGGACCATGTGATGGTGCTTATGTGATTGTTTAGCTATAGCATGGTGGGACTATGTAGTGTCATTGTGAAACATAGTTAAACTATGTACCTGCTATGATTTGTTGTTGTGTCACATGGTGGGACCATGTACACATTTGTATTGTTTGCTTGAACATGATGGGATCATGTGGGTAGCCTTAGCATAGTGGGACTATGGGAATAGTGATATCTCAACTAGTTATAGCATGATGTAATGTGATTTCATATGAATGATAACTGTACATGATGATTATAATATTCATGTTAGTATACAAGATATTGTATGATAGCATGTTAACATACATATGACTGTGTTAGTATGTGATGAATGATAATGAATGAAATGAACTGTGTTAATTTACATGCATAAAGGCTAGTATTGTAGTTTCATAGGATTTCTCTACTTGTCTTCGGCAGATCCTTATCTCTACAGGTCCTCTTGGTTGATCTGGACTGGCAGGAGAGGTGATTGGGTGTTGAGATGCCTTTTTCTTTCGAGATGCTTGCTATGAGACTCATTACTTTATTTTATTTTATTTTATTTTGATTATATCGGTTTGACCCTGTTTGGGCAATGAACTGTAATAGGGATTATTCAGTTTATTTATTTGGATTATGGGATTGTTAGCTCCACATGTTTTTGGTTGGGCTAGATTATATTAGATTTGATTACATTATTGTGGGTTGACAGCTCAATACGATTAGTTGGGCTGAGGTTTTAATTTTGATAGACTTCCGCTGGTAATTTATTATGGTAAGACTCTGATTCAATCAGGTAAGGGTTGAGGTTGTAGCTGATTATCCGTATCCAGGTTGTGGATCCAAAGGTCGGTTCTTTGGAATCCTCGAGATCCTATATCTCGGATTTGGGGCACTGCAGAATGTACTTACCCACTTATGATGATGCCATTGGAGGACTTCATGCTCAAGAAGATGATCAAGGATGGGAGAAGTCTATTTATTACATCAATAGACTCTTGCACGAAATAGAGTTGAAATATTCTCGAGTAGACAAGTTTTGCCTTGCTCTGCCTCATGTAACTCAAAAGTTGCGACACTATCTCTTGTCATGCCCTATACTTTTGATTACTCAGGAAAATCCTATCAGGTTTCTTCTGTCTCAGCCTATGCTGATTGGAAGGTATACTAAGTGGTTGCTATTGCTATCAGAGTTCGACATTTCTTGTGAATCACCATGAGGCATTAATGGTCAAGCAGTAGTTGATCTACTTGTTGCCTTCTCGAAAGTCCAAGAAGAAGAATTTCCTGAATTCGAAATTGCTTCTATGGAAGATCAAGAATGGCAAACGAAGTTTATTGGGTCAGCTAATTATGATGGAGGTGGAGCTGGCATCGAATTTATGCTTAGTGATAGACAACACTTATATTATTCCTTCATATTGGATTTCTTATGCTCCAACAATAGAGCTGAATATGAAGGTCTTCTTACTGGACTTATCTTAGCCAAACAGATGGGAATGCAATGACTAAGGGTTTATAGGGATTTGAAAGTCATCATTTCTTAGATCAATGAAGACTTTGCCGTTAAAGAATAGGAGTTGGTACTGTATTGCACAACAACTTGATCCTTGATGAACAAGTTCACAGAGTGTATTCTAACTTATATCC
The DNA here is from genome assembly GCA_031762675.1 of Pachysandra terminalis. Lineage (NCBI taxonomy): Eukaryota > Viridiplantae > Streptophyta > Magnoliopsida > Buxales > Buxaceae > Pachysandra > Pachysandra terminalis. The sequence goes on from JAUPMG010133863.1 coordinate 18,703, forward strand.
CAAGAGCAAAGAACCATCAAGCAAATATCTTAGCCAAACTCAAGAGTAGATTAAATTTGACTAAAGATTCACGACAGATTGAAGTCATTCGAAAGGTGCTTCCTACTTAGCTCAGACTGCCAAGGTCAAGAAGGAAGACAGTCCTTCATCAGATTGGAGGCACTCCATTATATCTCAACTTCAACATTCTACTTCAACCTTCGAACTTCCTACACGTAAGTTGTCAATCTTTGTTGAAGTTTGTCATATGTTATAGTTTAAGGCTTTGAATGGTGTTTTATTACAGTGTGTTGGGAGTGATGAAGTCCAACAGATTATATCTAATATCCACGAGAATACTTATGGGATTTCGGATTCCATCCCTTTATACAGAAGGTTGAAGAGGTTTGGAGTATATTGGCCTACAGTGTCTTTTGATTCATCGAAGCTACAACGAGATTGTGTCATTTCTTAGAACCTCCCCGATGCATTGGAAGCCTGCCCTATGTTTACAGAGGAGGAAAATTGGAGGCATCCCTTCATTCGGTTCGTACGAGAAGGGTTTCTACCTAATAATGGTTTCAAAGCCCATCGAATTCGAAGGAGGTCTGTCCGTTTTCATTTTCAAGATGGTTATTTATTTCGAGTGAACTTTGATGACCGCCTGCTTAGATGTGTCGACACTGAAGAAGCTACAGTTGTACTTCGAGAGGTATATTCAGGGTTCTGCGGAGCTCACCAAGGGAGTTGGAAGCTGTTCGAACAACTTTGTGTCATTGGTTACTATTGGCCTTCGATGAAGGAAGATGCATTCGAATATGCTAATAGGTGTTCAAGATGTCAGCTTCAAGGAAATATTCTACTATAGCAGGTAAGAACCTGAAAAATCATAAATAGAAATTTATTTTGTTAATAAGGGTATAATAGTAATTTAATAGAATTATAATATGAACTATATCCTTAAAACATTTTAATACTTACTATATATATATTTTAATTAAGTTATTTTTATAAAGACCTTGTATGATCACACATCAAAGTATAATCTATTCCTTGAGGCTTAATTAATTAAGTATTGGGCTTAATTAATTAGTCTTTGGCTTAATCTAAAGGAATTGGGCTTAAGTTGTTCCTTAAAGCCCAAACCCATAAATTAGACTTAAAACATAGGAAATTCATTTTTAATTAATAACTTCTAGAAAACTTGAGTTAGAATTGAATTAAGAGTCTCAAATAGCCTAAATAAGAAGCTTACTAGTTGTATTAGGACTTTAGGTAGTTTCTAACACCTAACATTATAAAAAGAAAACTTTTAGGTCAATCTAAACTTAGAAAATATTGGAAAACGTGAGAATAATTTGGAAGAAGAGATCTAACACCTCTAAACCCTAGAAGCCTAGAAAATCAAGAAAGAAGAAGAACCAACACCAAAAATTCTGTAGTTCATGTGATTTTTCCTTTCAACTTCTTGTGTATTTAAACCTAAGTATGTGTTATAACATTAAGGAATTTTTGTGATTGATTGTAAACCTTTCTTCATGTTCTTATATATAAAACCCAACAATAAAGATTCTATAAAGATAGAGAAATCATCACTGTATGTTAAGAGACCGAAAAGAAGAACAAAAACTGGAGATTTATCTGAAGTATCGATTAAAGAACCAATGAAAACATGATTATATAATTTATTTTATTTTTTTATGATTCCCCAGTTCATTAGGAACACAGTGTTTCAAATTTGAGGTGATTCTGATAAGTATATAAAACGTTATGTCCAAAATACCCAACAAACGTCAAAGCCGAAAACCTAGAAAACTACTCTCGGGTTAGCCTACCGATGACCCACAGCTTACCGTCGATCCTACTGACAGCCTACTGAGACGCATTTTTTAATATCTTTTGACACTTTGACAACTTGTACACCCGTATAATGTAAATTTAGGTATTTTTGAAGAGTTTTCAAGGTTGTTTGGATTGTATTATATGATTTGACCCACCTATACTCAATAATTAAACTTATTAAATTCTTAACCATATGATGAATTGTTAAACCTAAAAGTGATTAGCATGTTAAACTCATTACTAACCTTAATAGGCATAATATAGGAATGTCTAGATCATATTATGATGCATGTGTGTTTTTAATGTTTGATTGTATTATATGTTTAGTAGCCTAATAGGTGTTACGTCTGACTTTGGGTATGTTATGAATAACTTATAATAAATATTGTGTGTGTGCATACTTTCATTCTTAAATAAGATAAACTCCACCACATGTATCTATACCTAATTATAATTCATTCATCACATAAAAGTGTTATATATATTCTTATGTGCATTATATTAGTTTAGAATCATGAGAATGTGACTCATGTGTTTGCTTGATGAATATGATGTGTGTGAGCATAATATATTATGTTGTATGAATTGCATTTAGTAATTAGGTATTAATCTATATGTGGACATTGTGACTTTGATTAAGTTCAGTGGGTTTGACTTGACACTTGAATTTCAATGATGAATTATTAAATATGATTCTAGTTGAGGTGATAAGGGAAACACTAGATACTTCTCTTGGTTTGTGTGTGTGAGGATATTCTGTCCATGATGGGACAGTTATTTTGTTTTCACCCAAGGTAAGAGATAGGCCTTGTATGAGGGTCTCAATAGACTTGTGGTATGATGATAGGTGAGGGAGTGCACTTCCCAATAGCCGAATCATAAGAGAGAATTCTATTAGTAGATTGGCTAATGTGTGGTTCACAAGGAAAGTTCTGTGTGCTGCCCTGGATGCGTTTCCGCGATAAAAAAAAAAGGTATGGGGATTGTGCCCATTTGGTTGCAAGCCCTTGAAACTACGATGCGCACGTAGAATAACCCCTATCTTGGCCAAGGTTCGGGGGATCGTTTTCATCTTTGATAGCCAAGGGTTGGATCTGGTGTGGGACATACACTATTCGAATGCCAAACATCATGCATTGTATTTCATATTCTTGTGCTTGTTATTGTGTGATAGTCTTGTGTATGATGCACATTGACTTGCATGTTATCATATAGAGTTAGGCATGTTAGTATAGGAGACCAAGTTGTGTGGACTTACCCAAATACCAAGTGAGATGGGAGAGAACTGTATTATGTGGTGTGTGTGTGTGTGTGTGTGTGTGTGTGTGCGTGTGTGTGTATGTGTGTGTGTGTGTGCGTGTGTGTGTGTGTGTGTGTTGCTCATAGCTATGAGATATTACTCATTAATTCGTCAGTTAATATATCATTTTATTATTTTCTCATAACATGTGTTTTTGAGTTAATACCTTGATTCGAAGGGCTTACTCATCCTAGCTTTCAGCTTATGTTGTTGTTATTAATATTTTCAGGTATTGGACGAATTCTATCAAAGATAGCTACTATATGGGAATTACGGGATTAGAAGATATATGTTAAATTATCATATGTAAGATTGTAGATTAATTTCAGTTCATTATAGAAATAGATTGTAACTTTTGTTGTATTTATTAGAATTAATATATTATTGCTTTCTCTTATCTTTTATATTGCTTATCCACTCCCATTGTGTTAGGGTGAGAGTTACATCTTCCAACCTTTTGGGTATCCTAATGATCTCTTTAGGTTTGGGATGTGATAACATCCTCGAAGTACGTAGTCTGTTATTACTCCCTGGCATTTCCATATTTGAGGGCTAGATTTGATTGGGTAGAAGCTATTGCCCTTTAAAGAGCGACTAGGGCTGCTATTGCCCAATTTATCAAAGAGAATATCATCATTCCATTTGGTGTACCTTGAAGGATCATTACTGATAATGGTTCCTTATTTATTAATAGATCGGTTCGAGAATTGCTTGCAAGGTTTGTTATCATTCATATCAAGCCAATTCGCTATTATCCACAAGGCAATGCACAAGCAGATGTTACAAACAAGACCTTGATTTGGCTAATGAGTAAGATGACTTGCGACCATCCTACTCAATGGCATGAGCATATGCCTGATGTGGTTTGGGCTTATAGAGTGTCAAATCATCGAGCTGCCAAAGCTACTCCTTTCTCTTTGGCTTATGGAACAGATGCAATTCTACTGGTCGAATTACAAGTTACTTCAGCTCGAGTACTGCAAGCTGCTTAAGTTAATAACGATTCTCAAGACCTGGACATAATTTGAATGCATTAGTTGGATGACTTAGATGAGAAGAGGCAACAAGCCCTGACAAATAATCTACAATATCATCAAGTGTTTTCAAAAGGCTATCAAACTAAGGTATCCCCTTGAGATTTTCAAGTTAAAAATTTAGTCTTTCGAGCTTCATTCTATGAGCGTAGCAACACTATCAAGCCTAAGTTTGCACTACCCTTCAAGGTAAGAGAATTCTATCATTCTGGTTATTATAAAATCTCTCTTCTTGAGAAGAATGCTCAAGAAGATGTAGTAAATGGAAAATGGTTAAAGTATTACTATTTTTAATCAAGATTGGTTGCAAAGAAAATTGTAAACAGAAGAAATTCTTTATTGATCTCAATCTCGAGAATACATCTCTTCTGAAAGTATATGCAATGTTACAATTATGTTTGAAACTGTAGCAATCATCTTTGCTCCCTCTTCTACCTCTGACTTCCACAGTTGGACAAACTGCTCGAGGTCCTTAGATTCTTTTTTCCTTTTCTTCAAGGGATTTTCTAGCAGCTGCCACTTTGGGTTTCTTCTCTTCCCATTCCTGTGAAATGATACTAAAAGGCTCTAACTTTGACTCATCCGTGCTTCAAGTTTAGCCTTCTTCTGAAAATAGGAAACGGTTTTCTCCAAATTCGAAAGTTGATCTTTCAGCCATTCGACATTGAACCCAAGCCTTGCTACATTCAAAAAGAGCATCTTCCAGCTTTCAAGATCCTCTATGGTCAATGATTCAAGAGTCTTCTTCGAAATTGTCTCTAACAAAGTACGCAACTCTTGATATCCTCCACTCCTTATGAAAGTAGAGGGACTTTGAGTTCTATTAGATATGTCCTCGTAGACTTCGAAAATGACATCCATTCACTTTGATAGATGCTCAAAGATCATGTACTCTCCTTCATATAGTACCATTCGGGGGGGAGATAAAAACTCCGATCTCTTCCTTTTCCTTAGATCAGGCGTTGTTGAAGTCGAAGGAGATGTTGAAGTAGACAATCCTGTAGTTGCTATACTCTCAATGGTGGTAACCGTTGAGTCAGTTGTTATAGCCCTTCGGATTGAAGAAGTATCAATTGTTGAACTTAATACAGTGGAAAGATTTATGACAGAGGATAAAACAGTAGTTTGAAGATTAGTCTCCGGAGAAGAGGGTATCTCAATGCTGTCTACCATTTGTTCGTGACTTAAAAGAGGAGTGAGATCTGAAAGAGATGTCTCTATTGTTGAAGTAAGAGGAATCTCCAATGAAGCCAATTCTGAGACTTAGACCCTTATTACTTCAACGTTTGTCTTGGAGACTTCAACCTCTGAAGCTTCGGTTGCACATAGGCGTGAACTTTGCATGAAGTGCAATAAATCATGCCGCGTCGGCACATGTCCCACCCGCATGTACCTAAAGGATGATATTTTTTCAAATATAGTTTCCATAAATTTAATGATACAAAGAGCTTATGCATAGTAATTTTTAAGGTAAGTTGCATTCTATGGATGATACAACTCTTCCTCTCAGTATTGACAACTCTATAAGCATTACATATATAAGACTAATGATATAACATAGGTTCCTACCCAATTAGGCCGCAGCATCTTTCATGGATGGGGGCCCATGAGTTGCATTTAGGTTCTTTAATAGCATAACATCCACATTGAACTTTCTTTCAAAGACCCTCTTGCACTGGCTATGCGCCTTCGGTACATTTGGGTGTGTTCATCTACATGGAGTTGTTCATATAGTAGTTCCAACTAGGCTGTATGAGCCTTAGGATGCTCATCTATGGAAATATCCTATTCCAACTGTACCCTTGAGGGTAGTTCCATAGCATAGGTAAGAGAAAATGGGTAGAGCTTGGGGTTTCCCCCCCCCCCCCCCAATTTTGAGCTAGGGGGTTGGGGGTATTGATAGCCCCCCTTTTAATGCCTTAATACTGCCAGCTTACTTACTTTGAGTAGAGTGGCATTGCATGGTGTCCCCCCAACCCCAAAGTCTCACCCGTTTTCAGAGTTTAGTTTTTTAAATTATTATCTTACACAATTTTATTTAACAATTACAATAATTCCACTATTCTAAAAGTTTTTTTTTTTATCTCTAATTTACTTTTTTTTTAGTTTTTTAAAATTACTAGTTTAGACTCATAGATTTCTGTAATAACTCGAATAAATAGTAAAAAACATTAATAGAGGACCTTAGGGTAAGATGGTAATTTGACTAAATAGACAAGTTTACACTCTCACTTAGTGACCCTAGTT
>JAUPMG010133864.1:0-11419 GCA_031762675.1 Pachysandra terminalis
ACACGTAAAACCACCACATGTGATTAACTCAAGTATTCTAATATGAATGCTGTCTACATGGATCTTACATAAAGTAAGCATGCATATGATTAGGCAATTGGGTATCACCAATGTGAACTTCCCTCACCTATCATCTTTCCTTATGTCTTTTGGGATTTATACCTAAAATGCATCCCACACCATTGGAGATAACCATTTGTCTATGTATGTTCCACGCTTGATCGAGTCGTACTACTCAGGGAGGTATCACCAATGTGACCTTCCATCCCCCCAATATATGGTAGGAGTACGCAGACTATTTTATGTACCGGATTATAGTTTCACGGTGTTTCAACTGAGAGGACACAAACGCCACGCTATTTTTTGATCAATGGGGATACTTAGATCCTGATGTATCGTCCATATGACCTTCCTCTGTGAATCATACCTATCAGTATCCTCTGATATCTTGGATATTGGGCATCACTAATTTGAACTTCCCTCACCTATCAATTCTCATGACAAAAGTCCTATCGACTATGTTTGAGTTTATTGGAATGGCCAGTCCTTCAACTCAACCTTGCCAGCCTACTCACTTATTATGATTTCCAGATCATAATACTCTCATGTAATAATCTAGACTCCCCAAACTATGGACTCAGGAACAGGGGATTACTCATAGACCAAATCCATGTGAGAGCCAATGCTATGTGTGTGAGTGAGTGCACATTAGCTAAACATTCAGTCTTTGTGTACAAGGTGCAATAACAACTAGCAAGCAACACAGATCATCTAATTTACAAACAATATTAATTACAACTAAGTAGCAGGAATAGTAGAATCATAAAGGGAAAGTTAAACAAAATAATCTAAGTATTCATATGGGATGCCACATCTGCATTAACAGGAATGTGTACAGTATTTGTCTCAATCCAACCTTCACATTTTCAACACCCATAATCAATGGGGAGGCAGGTATAAACACCATCGCCCTAGACTTCTCGTAACATCATACTTAATAAGATTCCTTAATTCTAATTCACATGCAAGGTTTACTATGAGTAACTGAAAGGCATACGCCATACGTCTCTTGTATTGACATACAATACCCCACTAGCTCAAACATATATTATAAATTATATTAGAGTGTACTAAACAAGCATTTTCAACCACAAACCATGCTATGTACAATAGCTAACAAACGCTAGAATGTAAGGTCAAATAAACAGGTTCGACGAGGTCTTCGGCGCACCTAAACCTGCCTCGGCGACCTCTTCTGCGAACCTCTCTGAGATTTGGCGACAAGTTCAGGGGGTTCGGTCTCGGCGATCCCTTCGGTGCACACTTTGGCGCACCATTCAGTGCACCAAAACCTATTTCGGTGGAGTGTTCATGTTAGGCAGCCATCTCGGCGGGGTATTCAAACTCGGAGACCTTCTCGGCGGGGTATTCATGCTCGGCGACCTTTCGGCGCACCGAAATGTCTGCCCCCGACCTAGAATTCATGTTCGGCGAACCGTTTGGCAAGCCTAAGAGTCCGCCGAACGTTGCGAACAGTTTGAAACAAAGAGGTTTTCACCATTTTCTAACATACTAATAAGGGGAAAACAATACTATTACATATATGAATCAAAATCTAACAATAACTAACCCTAAAACATAATATTAAACTAACATTTAACATTAAGTTTAACCCAAACCATTCATCCAAATCAAAAGAGACCAAATATGTACATTCACAATCACAATCCAACATTAAACAACCTTAATACATGGTATCAAACTAAGATTTAAAATAAAACAATTCAAATTAGTCTAAGACATTTCCAACCTAATAGAACTAGAATTTAAAGAGAAAATGAATCTAAAACTACTTTAAATCAAGCATAAGGGTGAGATTATCCACTTATCTATTCAAATGCAAGAAAATCTAAACAAGCCCTATCAAGTAAGCTAATCCCTCTTCTCCTTCCTTCTTCTCAAAGCTTTCCTCCAAACCCCCAAACCAAAGAACCCCTAAGAGAATATGGGATTCTCTTTCCTTCTCAACTAAGCTAACCCTAACACATGCCTTATCTCAACCCTCCATTTCTCTCCAACACCATCTTAACCCTCCATTTGCTAGCCTCATCCTAACCATCCAAATCTAACCACTTTAATACTAGACTTTCATTTCTAACTACCCCAACCACTCCAATCTACACCACACATTTATACCCACTTTAATCCTCACCTTACACCTTACACCCACTAAAGACAAATAACTTTCTAGCTTAAATCTAAGCCATAGAATCCTAACAACTAAAATCCAAGCCCTACACCTCATCAAGGAACACAAAATTACAACTTTACCATTCTCTCAACACACAAGGGTTAAGCTATCATACTTAGCAGCAACACTCAAAATCATATCAAGTTTGATCGAATGGTCAGATCTAATCCGATCGGCGATCCGATCAAGTGTAACAAACATCATGCAATATAGAATATGAAAATGCGCAAATAGGAAGATCAAAGCAACATTAATATTTTATTCCTATTTAATTACTAATTTAAACTATCTAATTAACACTACCCTTAAGTTTATCTATAAAAACTAATCAGTTTATGATCCAGGGATTTCTAGTGTGTCCTTGTGTGATTAATTTAGTTAAGTGATCTAAACTAAATTCACTAAGTGAAATTTACTTATCAATCTAAACAAAATTACTATTCTACCCTAAGGTTCTTAGTTATTATTTTTATGATTTGCTCAGGTTATTACAGCTAGTATATGAAATATAGTATGATGACATGATTAATAGACATATGGTTGTGATAGTATATGTTGAATGAAATGCATGAAATGAACTGTATTGATTACATGCATAAAAGTAGATATTGTGGTCTCGTAGGATTTCTCTATTAGGCTTTGGCTGATCTTTATCTTTACATGTCATATTTTTTGACGTGCCTGTTTAGAGAAGAGGTCCTTTTGGTTTTCAGTACTTCATGATGATGTATTCATGGTTTTTGATTACATTGGTTTGACCATGTTTGGGCAGTGAACTGTAATAGGGATTATTCAGTTTAATTTATTTGGATTATGGGTTGTTAATTCAACATGTTTTTAGTTGGGCTATACTATGGTTTTAATTTTGATAGACTTCCGCTGGTATTTATTTCGTTGAGACTCTGATTCAACCAGGTAAGGGTTGATGTCGTGGCTGTTTATCCGTATCCGCACGGTGGGTCTGAAGGTCGGTTCCTCGGAATCCTCGAGATCCCATATCTCAGATTTGGGGCGCAACAGAGGTGGTATCAGAGCACTAGGTTTAAGTTGTCTAAGTTTTGGAAAGTCTTAGGTCATAGTGAAAACCTAAGACGGAAACATAGAAACTGTAAACCTAGAGTCCACATCTCTGTACTGTGTGTAATATATTTGAGTATATTATGTGATTAATAAGTAATATAGTGTCCTTATGTGCTCATATGTGAATTTATGTATATTTACATGTTATAAATTAGGACTACCACACAATATACTTATCGACTTGTCATTAAGTATAGAAGGCTAGTGACTAATCTGGATAGTAGGAGGGTGATCTTCACTTTCTTTGTAAGGTGATAGGACTATTGAAGCTGCAGATACATAAATCCTTGAACTTTAAATCGATAGTAAATGACCACTTGCGAAAAGAAAAACTTTATTAACCTAAAGATTGACAATTTTCTAGGACGTGAGTGTAATTACTTTTTGAAATAAGATGAAATTTCTAGGATAAAAATCTTATGCTTTGTGGGGTTTACTATGTTATAATTGTGAAATTAAATTTCTGTGACATTGTGTGTAATTAGGAAATGTATGTGTGTGCAATTTCCTAGGATCTACATGAAACTTCTATGCTTAGAATATCGATTGCTTTAATACAAACTATTTGATTTGTGTGAAATTACATTAAAGTGATCTTTGATCATTGAACCTGTTGTAATTATGATGATTACTTAGTGAGCTGTATCTAAGTAATAATTGCATGAGAACTTAGAGATGGTAATTTTGTATTCATTTCTAGGAATTACATAGAAATTCCAATCTAGTTAGATGATAGGTATATGATTATACATGACACGTATAATACTAGGATCGACATTTAACCCCATTGATTGTATGGTGAACTAAGGAGTAGGTAGGAAAGGATAGTAAGTGAACTTAGACATGAGGTAAACTAAGTGATAGCTGAGTAGAATTATCACAAATAATCGATTGAGGATTTCTAGAGGATACCAAGCGTTAGTGCGTAGTGAAGTTAAGGTTATGAACTCTTTGAATAAAACACTGGTTCAATGAACCATAACAGAAATAAATAAAATAATAAAAAATTTATAAGAAAATTTTTGAGAAGGTAAACAATTACTACTAATTATTTTATAAGGATAAATAGCTGAATAAAAATAATTAAGCTATAAACCAGTATTTATTTTTAATAAAATAGATTATTTAAGTTCATAGACCTGGGAATTTGACCTATTTTTAAATAACAATGTATATGGTATTATGCAGATATTTTTATATAAAAAAGTCAAGAATAATTTAAGAAAAATTAAAAAAACATTATTTTGAGAAATCAATTGAATTTGATTTCGGTAGCAGTCTCGGCAGCTACCGAGGTGCTACCGGGTAGTGCCGAGAGGCATAAAAAGAGAGAAATTAGAACACAAATTCATTCTTCCAAAACCAAAAACCCTAAGCTCTTCTAGGTCATCTCCAAACGTCCAAGGGCTTCATCCAATTCCATTGGAATCACTCTTAGTGTTCTCCTATTTGGTAAGATCTCATTCTTGCTTTCGATTCCTTCCCTTTGATTTGTGTAATTTATTCCCTAGATCATGGATAGAAACAAAGTGACTCAAGGCCCTCCTCCCAAGAAGAAGGCCAAGGTTAGTAGACCTCCCACATCTTCACCTTGGAGATCTCAAGCTCCATTACCCCTGGCACCAGTTGTATCCTATCCCGAGGGAGAGGATTCACCACCACCTGTTACTTTGCCAAACCATAGGACCCAGGTTTTTTTGGGTGATGCACCGTCACCCAATGAGTATGCAGGCCAGAAGCTACTCATTGAGAAGAGAGTAGACAGACAAGCAGTTGCAGACTACCGAGTAGCAGAAAAACTGTAAGCTGTGGGATGGGAAGCCATCCTAGATTGGGGTGGAATAGCGCATTCATCCGTGGTCTCAGACTTGTATTCCAAGATCACCTACATGGACTTCGATACCATGACCATCACCTTCGACTTGTATGGCATCAACAAGTTCCTCATCTTGTCATTGATTTCGAGGGTGCCCATGAACATCCACCAATCCACTGTTCCCGACCCTACAGAATAAGAGAAGATAGAGATGACCCTGCTTATCTGCGGCGGGAGAGTGAGGTGGAATGACAATGGCTCCCTGAGTGCGTCCAAACTTCTACCCACTTATCGTATTTTGCACAAGCTGTTCGTCTCGTACGTTTACCCTCGATTGGGGAACATTACGGAGCTTACACCTTACATGGCCTCAGTCCTGCACCAGATCGCCCTAGGCACACGACTCTGCCTTCCATCACTGGTTCTCACGCATATCATCAAATTTGTGAGGACCTGGAGGAGAGGAGGAGCATTACCATTCGCACACTTGATGTGCGTGGTGGCTGACCATTGGGGAATGCCGATACCATCCCCACAGGCTGGAGAGACTAGCGCGCCATTCTGAGTGACGAACCTCCAGAGGATGGGCCTTCCAGTTCATGCCAGGGTGGACATACCTAAAGCAAGAGCAGTGGCTTGAGTAGATCCACAGAGCGTTCCTTCTGAGTATCATCCCGGGGAGTCTTCCTCATCTGCACCGCCTCCAGTCACCTTAGAGACCAGGATGATTGCATTGAAGGAGGAGGTCAGGCAGAGTCGGTAGGAGATGTCCATGCTCTGAGAGACTGTGGAAAATGCACTTAGCTTCTTCCAAAGGATACTCATTGACTGCAAAGTCAATGATGCAGTCCCAACCGCACCACCATCACCTTCCAGAGCTCTTAGGAGACGTTCTTTATAGTTTCTTTTCATGTTTTAATTATCTGTTGCATTTCCTTCCAGTTTCTGTTTTGATTTTTGGGTATGACCATCTGCGAATGGTCAGTAGTAGAAGAAGGGTGATTAGGACCTCTTGTTCTTATTTCTTTAAGATTAATGAAAAATTTAAGTTCAGTTTCAAAGTTGAATTTCTTATGTTTACTAACACTTATAAATTTTGAACTACGTATATATATTAATAAATTTCGAGGATGAAATATCTTAAAGGGGGGAGAATGTAGTGACTCGGTCCCAACTGGAATAATTAAATATTAAATGTCAAGAATAATTTAAGAAAAATTATACAAAATTTTGTTGTGAGAAATCAATTGAACATGCTACCGAGCTTCGGTAGTAGTCTCGACAGCTACCGAACAGCTACCGAAATCAGCCAAAACTGTGTGTTTTCTAGACAAGCTACCGAGCTTCGGTAGCAGTGCTATCGAGCTTCTCGGTATAATATTCGGTAGCAACCAAGTAGCTACCAAAATTGTGAAAAATGGTGTACTCTCTGGACCAGCTACCAAGCCTCAGCAACTGAGCTACCGAGATCCTCGGTAGAAGACTCGGCAGCTACCAAGCAGCTATCGAAGTCCAATAAACTTCAAATTTTATGAGGGTGATCCTCATTGAGTTGTACACATGCTTGTATGGATGATTTGTGTGCAAAAGGTCTAGAATTGGACGAATCATAGAAAGTGGAGGAGAAGGTCCAAAACTCACAATTATCGGATTGATTAGAATGGTACATGAGGTGTTATCAACTCAAAGTTTTTGGATATGGTCTTAGGATCTCAATATAATATTAGTATGTGTAACGGCCTAAAATGCATAAAGTACACTTTAATATGTTTTGATCCTAGTTGTGAACCTATCTTGTGATTTGATAGCCAAATCTGACCATGCGATCATATTTGATGTGATTAGGGGGTATTACTGCTATGTATTGTAATCTAACCCTTGTGTTGAGAGAATGGCATACTTGTAATTGTTGTTCTCTAATGATGTGTATGGTTAGGATGGTAGTGGTTATGTTCGTATGGTCTAGATTAAGGTAGATAGAAATAAAGGGTTAAGATTAAAGTTGTTGAAAAGGGAGGTTTAGGATGATGCCATGTTGAAATAGTGGGTATGAAGGAGAGAGAATGACAAGAATCTCAATTCTTGTCTCTTGCTTGGGTTGAGATTCTTGGTGGAGAAGAAGAGAAGAAGAAGGAACACTTGAAGGGATTGGTGATTTCCTGCATAATCAAGTTAGAGGTAAGTCTTAATTTCATGAATATAAATGGTTCCATCTTGAAATTTCTTGCATTTACATATCTTTTAAGTTTAATCTCATATTGAGAGAGTTTATGAAATGGAATGTGACTCTTAGTATAGCTAAATGCTTTATTTGATGTCTATGAATGAGAAAAATCAATTTCGGATGAAAAACCCTTCATTTTGTCCTGTTCGACGACCATCTCGACATGCCGAACAACGGCGCCGACAGGGTCGTCAAGAAAGCATGTTCTGTAAATGTCGACGAACCTCAGAAAGGCCCGCCGACGAGGTCGCTGAGAATAGATTAAATGCGCCGAAGGGGACCTCGACGAGGTCGCCAAGAAAGTGAGTTCTGGAAATGTCGCCGAATCTCAGAGAGGTCCGCCGAGGAGGTCGTCGAAGAAGGTCTCGGTGCGCCGAAGACTACACCGAAGACCTCGCCGAACCTGTAGTTCTGGACCAATTTAGATGTAGTTAGTTGTAGAACACTTGTGTGGTATACAATCTAGTTGTATGAAATACATGTCATTAGTTTCTTATATAATTATTATCTCTTAACATGTATGATATGATAATGTAATTTATATGGAATATCTTGTTAAACTTTAATGTATCCCTTACTTATGTACAATAACATGGAAGATGAAATTATATGCAATGCTTAATGCACCCTGTACACAACGTCATGCATAAAGCATTGTAGGCTATACGCACATAATATGTTGTTGACTTAATTTCTTTATATTGTGTTTGGATTAATGAGGTGTTGAGTAACAATGGGGCGGGGGATAGTAAGAGTTACGTAATACTCTGGGGGATATAGATAGACGTATATGCCTATTAGTTTCCAATACACCCTATAGATAAGAATGTATGCTTAGTTAATGTGCACTACTTCATTGCACTGCATAGACTCTAGACCATCGTTTGGTCAACAAGTGTGACCCTGTATTCCAAGACCTCAAGGTTGGGTCTTGTGAGTAGAAATGAGTGTGATGTGAATTTCACATCTAGGGAGGAACTGGCTGGAACGAGTTGAGGGCGTAGCTAACCCAATAGACTTTCTCTTTGCCCGAGGGCTCCTTGCTAAGGATGAGAAAAGATAAGAATGGACCTCTATGGTTTGGTCAGGTGATCATGTTTTCCTGAGGGATCCGCAGGTGGCTGCAAGTCTCGGTCTACGGACCACTGATCAGAAATATGTGGGGGGATTGTTCCTCCTAGGTTGAAAACCCTTAACACTACGCTCTACACGTAGAATAGCCTTATTCCATAAACCGTACATACGGGGGATGCATTCAGGTTGCTGGGACATCCTGGGGTGCATTCAAGTTGCTGGGACACCCCGAATAGAGGCTGGATCAGGGGGAAACATGTTACATTGACACTCTACCAGAGTTTGCATTTTGCATAGCATATTAGAGTTCTATGTTAGGTCGCCTTGGTGAGGTTTAGTAATCTAGATGCACATCATGCATAATTAAATAACTTACCTCACGAATTGCATTGGTTTGATTTCTCTTATGATTTGAATTGAAAGACATGTGAACGTAAGAACTTTGGGATAAGCTTATATATTTATGAAATTATAGTACTTACAAGCTTTATAGCTTTTGCTTTTTAGCAAAATTTTTCACAGCCTATAGTAGAGACAGTAGTTGAAGAGAACTCTACAAGTGAGGGAGACTTTGAATACGAAGACAAAATTTACTCATTCGGGTAACTCAAAATTGTAATTACTTGATGAACTCTGATGGTTTTATCTTGATCTATTTTTGGAATACCCATAGTAGTATTTAATGTAAATCTGATTTTGATCCTAGAACAGTATTTTAATTTCTACTACAATACTTTTGAATTTTGTGAATGATGGTTTAAAATTGTTAGTACTATAAACTGTGAATCGACTACCACTCTCATTCTGAGGAAGTGAAGGTTATAATCTAGATTCCTCTGAACCCGAAGTGGTCTCATGGGTTTGGGTTGTGAGAAAGTTGGTATCAGAGCTATAGTTATTTGTTTTAAATCAGATTTCTTAAGTTTTAAGATTATTGAGATTTGAAAGTTTTTGATGTGTTGATATTTCACAAGTTTCTGTGTGTTGTTTGTTAATCCCTAACCATCTGAAATTCTTGCTCACAAGAAGTTTGGATATGTGAATTTTGTTGACCGAGACAAAGCTGATCACATGGCGGGAAGAAGATGTCGACACGCCAATGAGCCACCAATGGCAGAGGATTATGTGAGGCGGAGAGATTGTCATGCTGATGAACCTCCATTGCTAGGAGATCATAGGGGTGATCCCTGATTATCGGTAGTCTATTAAGCCTTAGGGGACATGGCTAATATGATGCATAGGTAGCAAACTCAGCTTCAAAATGTAACACAGAGGAACATCTCAGGCCTGGAGAGTTTCAAATAGCTTGACCCGACAGCTTTTAAGGGAGCTATAGACCCAATTGAGGCTCAGAATTGGATTGATTCCATGGAGCATATATTCGAAGTAATGAAGGTTGATGATGTTGACATGATTCTTTTTGCCGCCTTTATCCTAGAGGGAGAAGCGCGTCGATGGTGGAAGTCGACACTGGAGATTGCAACAATCACAACATAGGCTAGATTCATGGAAGGTATCATGCGACCCTCCCATATTTCTGCACGAGTGTTATTTGATACTAGAGCCTCTTACTCAATCATTGCACGAACACTTGTACACTGTTTGGGTCTTCATATGAAGAACTTAGTGAGGAGTTTGGTAGTAGCAAACCCTGTAGGAGGAACCGCACATTTAGACTTGGTATGTGAATCTTGCTCGATTGTGATAGACGAGTTGACCTTACCTATCGATTTAATTGTCCTTGATATGCACAAATTTGACATCATTTTGGGAATGGACTGGCTCGCTACACATCACGTGCAGATAGACTATCATAATCGAGTTGTATCCTTTCTGATCCTGGAGGATGACATAGTAGAAGTTTTGGGTTCGGAATCCGGGATACCCAACCTATCTGCCTGTTTAAATCACGAGTCCACTGAGAAGAGGGAAGATTGGGTTGAAATCCCTGTGGTGTGTCAATTTGGAGTAGTGTTCCAAGATATCCCAGGACTACCACCTAAGTGTGAAGTAGAATTTTGCATCGAGTTGGTAGCAGGAGCACGGCTGTAATGACCTAAAATCCCTAAAAAAACTATTTCGTCCATTTAATTACATTTTATTTGATTAATTGACTTTGCATATATGTATTATTATGTATTTAATTAGACTAAGGATTTAAGTGAAATGAATTATTTTGATATAGGGGTCTAAGTGTAATTAAGAGGTTATGTGGGATATTAATTTGTAAATTTTTGAATTTGTTTGAATTCGTCCACGCACAGTTGCGTGAACTAATTCGCCGGAGGAGTGGTCGAGGTGGCTTCGTGTGGGAAGAGAGAGGGAGTAATAGGAGGAATGAGGGCTCTTGACCCTCACCCACTCTCTCGGTTCGTTGATTTCGGTGGAAGGCTGAAGAAGAAGGATAGAGGAAGAAAGAAAAAGAAGAGGAGTACTGAAAACCCATTGTTGTTGTTTTTCTGCGATCGGTGAAGAAGGAAGGTTTCGTTTTCATTGTAGCGAATACGATGTAAGTACCCCGTCTACCCTTCATCCTTTCTGTTGATTTTCGTTTTGTTTTTGAAAGCATTAGATGAAGGTCTGGTTTTGAGTTTCAAATATCTGTATATGTTCGGTTATGGAAAATTTTTTATGACTATGGGAATGCACAAAAATATATATATAAATACATTGATATGTTGAAAACGATTTCAGTTCTGAAATGTTGGTTGATTTGCTTTTTGATACGAACATATGTTTTATATGTTTTGATTTGGATTTAGATGAAATAAATTTCATACAAATTTTTGAACTGGTGTTGTTGCCGAAAACAAAGCATAATGAGTGATGAATGAAAAATAAAAAATTTAGAGGATTTATTTTTAGTTGATTCATGCTTATTGAGATTGGTTTGAGGTAATAGAAATGATATCATAGTTATTAGTTGATTGTGTATGAGATAGGTGGTTTAATCCCCAGAAATCAGTGATGTGCA
>JAUPMG010133875.1:0-11418 GCA_031762675.1 Pachysandra terminalis
GTCTAATATTAGACCTTCTAATGTGCTTAATCTTAGGAATGAAGTTAATCAATTAAAAATTGAAATAAAAAATTTAAAAACCCATAATAATTTTATGCAACTTGATATTAATCAATTAAAAACTAAATTACTTCCTAATAAAGGAATTCAAATTGATCAACCAACAACTAGTTACCAATTTGTTAATAATTAAGAATCTACTCCTGATTTAGTTCTTGATAATCAAGAACCTACTCCTGATTATTTAATGCTTTTAAATCAAGTCACTTTCCAAAAATGGTTTATTTCTATCACTCTTGTTATTAATAAGGAATTTATCTTATCCAATATCACTTCACTAGTGGATAGTGGTGCAGATATGAACTGCATTCAAGAGGGATTAGTTCCCACTTCATATTTTGAGAAAACTATCCAAGGCCTCACTAATGCCAGTGGTGGCAAACTATAGATAAAATATAAGATTAATACAATCTATAATTGTAAAGAAGGAATTTCTTTACCTTCGACATTTTTGTTAATAAAAAACATGTCCCAACTAGTTATTTTAGGTACACCTTTCTCAGCATTAATTACGCCTATTGATCAAATTGATTCTAATGGCTTAACTACCACTCTCTTTGGTAAGCAAATTGTTTTTGAATTTATTACATTACCAATTAACAAACATGTTAATTCTCTTAAAAATCATATTTTTCGAAAGGAAAAAACAAATATTTTTTCTCCAAAAGAAATTTCTTCTTTAACCATTAATCAAAAATTGCAACAACCAGACTTGCTACAACTAATAAATACTATTAAACAGTAATTTCTTGTTGAAGTTTGTAGTGATATTCCTAATGCCTTTTGGGAAAGAAAAAAACATATTGTCTCTCTTCCTTATGAAAAAGATTTTTATGAAAAACAAATCCCTACCAAGGCCAGGCCAAGTCAAATGAAAGGTGACTATCTTGAGCTTTATAAAACTGAAATCCAAAATATTTTGGATAAAATTTAATCACTAAAAGCCACTCTCCTTGGAGTTGCACTGCCTTCTATGTTAATGTAATCACCTGAAAAATCCTTAAAAAATATAACTTAAAATCTTAAGGGTAAATTAGTAATTTGAGGATTGGTAACTTAATTTCCCTAATTAGTTAGGATTAGAGCACTTAAGATCAATTATTTTATAAGACGCACTAGAGATTTCCTTAAATCACTAAAGCTGATCAGGTCAGCCAGATTTAACTTAAGAAACAGAATAGGTCAGGTAATCTAATTTAGTAATTAAATAAAAAATAAAATGTTTTACTGGCTTTAATCTTTTGATTTATTCATGTTTATGTCTTAAACCATGTGATGATTCTTCCTTTTGTTTTGATCGCCAATCGGATGATCGTGCTTGTGATGTTTCTTTGGTTTTGGTGCTATACATAGTAGTCCAGCTTTTGTGTGTTTGAATTAATGGCAAAGTTGTAAAATCATGTGTGGGATGAGGTGTATGGTTGAGATTAGAGTAGTTGTGTTTGTGTGGTTGAGATTAGAGTGGTTAGAGTGGTTGTGATTGTAAGGCTTAGAGTTAAAGTGATTAGGTTTGGAGGGCTAAGATTTAGACACATGTAAGGGGTTGTTGGCTTGAATGAGAGAAAGGAGTCTCTTGTTTTCTCTCATTTGGTTTTGGGGTGTGTTTGGCTTGGGAACTTGAGAGTAGAGAATGGAGGGCTTGAAGGAGATTGAGATAGAAGCTTACATTGCTAGGGTTTCATGTTGTTTTTGCTTGCTTGGTAGATGTAAGTGAATACTATTGATGTGTAAATTATAACCACTCACAATAGGACGAATCCAAGTAGGATAGGGCAATTTTGAAGGTGTCGAACCTCAAGGACTGATGGGGTCTAATGTTAAATTATCAAATTAATTCTAAATAAATTAATTAGACAAATCAAAGGAATCTTGTGATTTAATTCTAAAAACTAAATTAAACTAAATTAAAGGGATTAATCAATAAGAAAAAGAGTAGAGCATTGATGATCCCTCTAACCCTTGAATAGGGCTAATCTCATGAATTCTAGGAATTAATTCACTGTCTAAAACAGACTTGTGTGGCTACAAGCTCACACAATGTCCCAAAAAGGTATCATGTTAAGAATAAGCATAGTCTATCTTCAATTTCTCTAAGCATAAACTATCAAATTCTTAGTATGAATTACATTATCATCAGGGATAAGTATAACCCATCTTCGTTTGGCACTGACTGTCTACCTACACTAACTAATATAATTTGTAGTACAACACGTCTTCCCTAGGCATGGCCTATCAAATTCGTCCTAATCATCATGCCAATGAGCACGATTGCATAATTAGTACTCTTATAATCACAGAAAATAAGAATACTTTGGGTTCAATCCTAACAAAACTATGGCCAATCGTTCTATTAAGCTTGAGTATAAACATTAAAATCCGATTTCAGTGATCCTCTTAACTATGCAATTATCAAACAATTGAATTAAAAACCTAAAAACCATGAGACTAATCCATAAACAAAAGAGTTAGAGATTACATCAACACTCCACAAGGAGTTTAGCTACTCATGGATGGACTGACCTTCAACATGGTTGTGTGGAAGTTCATCTCCATTAACAGCATAAGCTTCAGCAAGAACACGAAGAACATCAAGAACAGATCGCAAGAACAGAGAATTCTCTCACGAATTTTAATCCAATTCAGACTTTAATTCCATTCATAAATATCTACATCCAATCAGGAGTCTTATAATACGCAATTCCCCGTTTAAAAGTTATCCAAAAGAAGTAGGAAACTAATCGTGTACAGACCCAAACACTCGACAAACACGGAATTCTGCTAAAATCCCGCGTGCGCTCGATCGCACTGGCGGTGCGATCGATCCTACTGTGATGCGATCGATCGCAATGCACAGTTTCTGTGTTTTCTGGGTTGAGCTTTGTCTTGATCTTTTGGGATTCACTTGGGCTTTCTCCTTTGTCTTCCTTCTTGGGCTTCAAGACGTAATTGGCTTGGGAATTGAGCTTTGATCTTCTCCTCTTTAAGACTTTGAAGCTTGATCCAATTACGACTTTAGTTGGCTTGATTTAGGCCCATATTCTCCTCTTCATCACCAACCCTGCAAAACAAGATAAATGCATTAATTCATTCACATAAATACATCTCTAAGACTAACAAACATAAGTAATAAGTTTAAAAGTGCAACTGTTACACACTTATCAACTATCATGAATGTAGATAGATTCATCTTGGATTTCTTAACAGTCCTCTACCTTTCATGTTCATATGTTTGTTAGAATGATTTTAATGTCCCATGTTATCTTGTGAGTGTGATATCATGTTTTGGAATGAATTTTTGATGAAGTATTGGTATGGAAATTCTCATGGATGATTTAAATAGGTTGTAAATCAAATTTGGGGAAAACCCCCTCTGTTTTTAGCTTGTTCGCGATGTTCGGCGGCCTACTCGGCTCACCGAACACTTTCTAGGCCGTCGGCGGACTATTCGACTTGCTGAATAGGTCACCGAGCATGAACACCTCGCCAAGATTTGGTTCGGCGCACTGAAATGGACCTCGGTGAGCCGAAGAGGTCGTCGAAACTTAGTTCCCTGGAATTGTTGCCGAAACTCAGTTCAGTCTGTCGAGCTGGTTGCCGAGGCAGGCTTCGATGCGCCGAAGACCTCGCGAACCTAGCATGTTGGTCTTATACTGTGATGTTGAGTACTAAGTACACATTTATATGATTGAAATGGAATTCTCACCTGGTGACTTGGCTAGTATAGCATTGTATGGCAATTCATGAAACATGTGGGATATGCCCTTAGTAATCACATTTCACTTGCATGTAACTTAGGATCGACCTAATTCTATCAAGTATGATGATGTATAGAATTCAAATGCAATTATTATATTACGTGCTTGCTCATGGACCTATTTCCATGGGATGGTACATATGAATATTAGACCTGGATTGGTCATTATACTTATAGTTGATGGTACATTTGGCACATTAGACGTGAATGCCTAGTCAACCTTATGCGATTGCTTCTCAGTGGTTCCACTTCGTGTTGTTTGAATTAAAAATTGTATTCTGTGTGGGATTCTAATTGACACTCTGGATTTGTTGTGATTACACCTTGTACACTACTGAATAACTACTTAGCTAGCGTGCATTTCTTCACGTGCACAACATTAGCTCGAAACCATAGCTTGGTCAAGAGAAATACCCTGTTTGACCGCACGGTTGAGTCTCGTGATTTAAATAATAATGAGAGTGATGTGAACCCCACGTCTAATGAGGAGACTGACAAGGACGAGTTGAGGGATTAGCTACCCTAATAGACTCTCCAATCGCCTAAGAGCCTTGAACCCAAGGATCTACACGTTGGTGTATGCTTGGAAGATGATATCACCCAAGGATCTACACGTTGGTGTAAGCTTGGATGTGATATCATAGAGAGATAGGCCTCTGTAGTATGTTAAGTGTCATGTTTTCCTGAGGGATACCGCAGGTGGTTGCAAGTCTAGGCATTTTGCCACTGATCAAAAATAAGGTGGGGGGATTGTGTCCTCTTGGTTGATAGCCCTTAAAACTATGTTGTACACATAGAATAATCCTATTCCTTAGACCGTTACGAAGGGGGGATGATTTCAGGTTGCTGGAACAATTTGGGGAAAATTCAGGTTGTTGGGACACCCTGAATAGAGTCTGGATTAATAGGAAACATGCCATCTTGGACATATTGACAGAGATGCATTTGCATTGCATACTAGACTGTTTGCTAGTTCACCTTGGTGATTATTGTCTATAGGTGCACAGCATGCATAATAAGTAATTGACCACATGCTTCACTTTTTGTTGTGAGCTCTTATTTTTATGAACTGAGAGTATTGTGAATGATTGGACTCTATGATAGTCTTATATATTCCTGATATTATTTACTTACTAGCTAGTGTAACTCGTGTTTTTAGCAACAACTTTCAAGTTCGTTAGTCGAGGTGGAAGCTGTGGAGATCGAGGTCTAGGAGGACCTTTCAGTTCGTTGAGCTTGATCACGATGAGAGAGAACTTGGTTGGGTACAACACTCTGATAGAACATTTATTTTAGTCTAGAGTTAGATTTTCCTTAAAACTTATCAGATTTAGATGTTGTATGATTAGTTATTTATACCTTACTAGAACAGTATTATTACTTCCGCTTATGTTTGACCATTGTTATCCACTCTAGTAGAAATATTGGGTGACAGTTACGAATAAATCAGAAATCTCAGAAATTGAGAATTTCTGGTTTGGTTCATGAGAAAATGGTATCAGAGCATAAGTTCTTCTAAGACTTAAGTAAATAGGTTAGGATGTTGATAGGACTTCAGGTTAGGATCTGGTAGGTTGACCCTAAGTTTAGGACTTATAGGGGTTAAGGGAATTACATATCTATAGGATGTGAGATTGTGAGGAGCGATGTTTGTTGTTCGTGCATCCTAACTAGCGACTCCGGATGGACAATTGGGGACAAGAAGTAAAACTGTTTCTGAGAGTCCTAAGGTAGAAGCTACTATGATGAAGTCTCTGTTATGTATACTGGATTGTCACGCTATTAAATGATGTGATGATCTAAGGCTTATGCTTGGTAATTGAAATTATTTAAAGTACTTAGAACCCTAATACTAACAAAATTTCAAATTTTAAGGTCAATGTAGTTGCAAATGCATTAAACTGAGAAATTTGAGAATTTGGTAGGAATTAGATTATATATAAATAAAGAGGATAATAATATGAAATTATTTAATCACTTCATTTTATTTTGTATATAACATTTTATATAATCACACCAAGTTGATAATTGGATCAAAGTTTGGAGAAGTCACTATTCGTGCCAGATCCGGACCGAGACCCATATTCTGATGAATCTCTGTGTTCGTCTAATTAATCTTTAAATCTTTTCTTGGATGGTTTGATGTGATGTTTGACTTCTGGTACTTTGATTAACATTGTGATTTTAGAATCCTTATCCTTGGTCTTCTTGGTGATCTCCTCTTCCGAGGGCACCCTTTAGATGGTTCAACTGCTTTTCAAGTGTAATGTGTTCCTTTCCTCATGTTTTGGACTTTCTTCTCGCAGTGTATTGAACTTTAATTTCCTGCTATCACATGTGAGTTTATTGGGTAACCTGTACTGGCCCCTCCCTTTCAGTGTAATCATGTCATATGCTTCTTGTATGTAATATTTGGTTGATGTTAGTAAGTTCTGTGTTGTTTTATTTTTGTGCCCTTGGAATTGAGCATACATTTAATCACGTTCTTTTCGCGCCTTTAGAACACCTTAGGTTGTTCTTATTTATCTGGATTTTGTTTGTATTTTCACAGTTGCTTCTACTATTTCACTTAGCGTTTTTGTAATTACACTCATTCGTCAACCTTTCATTTATTTGGTCGATCTCTTTACATCTTCTCAACAACATCGATAACCACACACCACGCATTTTTATATATATTTATATGATTACATATGTTTCCTTGTTTCAACTACACAGATCGCTAATACCTACACACACGTATGCTATCAACCTTTTACTGTGCCTTTCTCTTCGATGAGAATAAGTTTTTCATACTGATATTTTACTACGCTATTTTCTCAACTGCATTTTTCTACCTTACGTACTACTTATGTCACCTTTTATTTTATCCATATAGCTATTAGTCATCTTCTATTCACTATTAACTGATTGTTATTTTCTGCTTTTACACGTGGTATTTGTTTTAGGCTAAATATTTTTCCTTATCGTAATACCTGTTAGTGTTAATAAATTTTCATGTTTGTTTATTTTACATATCACTGAAATTTTAAATACATAATGTTGATTTCAAATTTTAGTTTTCAAGAACCTTTCAGTTTTTCCAGAACCTTTCCGGCTGGGGCAAGGTTAGCGATGTCATTCCTTCCTTAGCCATCTCGCCTCCACCACCTTCGCTTTCTGAGGGTTCCCTTAGCTAATCTTGATGATTTCCCTTAGATACCCTTAGATGTTTGCTTTCGATGTGTTGATTTCGAACGTTTTCCTTTTTGAAAACCAAAAAGTTTTACTTAATGCGCTTTAAATTTTTCGGATGTAATTCCCTTCTTACATTATAATAGATGAGTGGTAGCTGGTGTTTGACTTTAATGATTTCTTGTGTCAATTTTGAAAATCTTGATTTGTTTTATCTTGTGTACTTAAAATTTTAACTTAGCTTTTAGTTTTAAATAGATAACACTGAACAATTAGACTAGAAACCTAACTTAATAGATCACTTAGATTAATTTCGAGGACGAAATCCTTTTAAGGAGGGTAGAATGTAATAACCTGAAAAATCCCTAAACAATATTACTTAAAGTCTTGGGTAAATTAGTAATTTGAGGATTGGTAACTTAATTTCACTAATTAATTAGGATTAGAGTACTTAAGATCAATTATTTCATAAGACGCACTAGAGATCTCCTTAAATCACTAAAACTGATCAGGTCAGCCAGATTTAACTTAAGAAACATAATAGGTCAAGTAATCTAATTTAGTAATTAAATAAGAAATAAAATGTTTTACCGGCTTTAATCTTTCGATTTATGCGTGTTTATGTCTTAAACCATGTGATGATTCTTCATTTTGTTTTGATCGCCAATCGAATTAGATCCGACCATGCGATCGTGCTTGTAATGTTTGTTTGGTTTTGGTGTTATACATAGTAGTCTAGCCTTTTGTGTGTTTGAATCAATGGCAAAGTTGTAAAATCATGTGTGGGATGAGGTGTATGGTTGTAAGGCTTAGATTTAAAGTGATTAGGTTTGGAGGGATAAGATTTAGACACATGTAAGGGGTTATTGGCTTGAATGAGAGAAAAGAATCTCATGTTTTCTCTCATTTGGTTTTGGGGTTTGTTTGGCTTGGGAGCTTGAGAGTGGAGAATGGACGGCTTGACTTGCATTGTTAGGGTTTCATGTTGTATTTGCTTGCTTGGTAGAGGTAAGTGAATACTATCATGAATGTAGATAGATTCATCTTGGATATCCTAACATCCCTCTACCTTTCATGTTCATATATTTGTTAGAATGATTTCAATGTCTCATGTTATCTTGTGAGTGTGATATCATGTTTTGGAATGAATTTTTGATGAAGTAGTGGTATGGAAATGCTCATGGATGATTTAAATAAGTTGTAAATCAAATTTGGGGAAAACCCCCTCTGTTTTTAGCATGTTCGCAACGTTCAACAGCCTCCTTGGCTCGCTGAACGCGTCAACGAACACTTTCTGGGCCGTTGGCAAACTATTCGGCTCACCGAATAGGTCGCCGAGCATGAACACCTCCCAGAGATTTGGTTCGGTGAGCCGAAATGGACCTCGGTGCGCCGAAGAGGTCGCTGAAACTTAGTTCCCTGGAATTGTCACCTAAACTCAGTTCGATCCGCCGAGCTGGTCATCAAGGCAGGCTTCGATGCGCCGAAGACCTTGTCGAACCTAGCATGCTGGTCTTATACTATGATGTTGAGTAATAAGTACACATTTATATCGTTTGTGATTTGAATTAATGAATTATGCACTTGAGTATGATTGAAATGGAATTCTCACCTTGTGATTTGGCTAGTATAGCATTGTATGGCAATTCATGGAACAAGTGGGATATGCCCTTTGTAATCACATTTCACTTGCATGTAACTTAGGATCGACCTAATTCTATCAAGTATGATGATGTATGGAATTCAAATACGATTATTATATTACATGCTTCCTAATGGACCCGTTTCCATGGGATGGTAAATATGAATGTTAGACTTGGATTGGTCACTACACTTATAGTTGATGGTACATTTGGCACATTAGACGTGAATGCCTAGTTAACCTTATGCGATTGCTTCTCAGTGATTCCACTTCATGTTGTTTGAATTATAAATTGTATTCTATGTGAGATTGTCATTGATACTCTGGATTTGTTGTGATTACACCCTGTACATTACTGAATGACTGCTTAGCTATCATGCACTTCTTCATTTGCACAACATTGACTCGAGACCATAGCTTGGTCAAGAGATATTCTCTGTTTTCGAGACTGCACCGTTGAGTCTCGTGATTTAAATAATAATGAGAGTGCGCCTACTGAGGAGACTGGCAAGGATGAGTTGAGGAATTAGCAACCCCAATAGACTCTCCTATCGCCTAAGAGCCGTGAACCCAAGGATCTGCACGTTGGTGTAAGCTTGGAAGATGATATCACCCAAGGATCCGAATGTTGGTGTAAGTTTGGATGTGATATCATGGAGAGATAGACCTCTGTAGTATGTCAAGTGTCATGTTTTCTTGAGGGATACCGCATGTGGCTGCAAGTGTCGGCATTTTGCCACTGATCAAAAATAAGGTGGGGCGATTGTGTCATCTTGGCTGAAAGCCCTTAAAACTATGATGTACACATAGAATAGTCCTATTCCTTAGACCATTACAACGGGGGGGGGGGGTGATTTCAGGTTGCTGGAACACCCTAGGGCAAATTCAGGTTACTGGGACACCTCGAATAGAGACTGGATCAGGAGGAAACATGCCATCTTGTACATACTGACAGAGATGCATTTGCATTGCATACTATACTGTTTGCTAGTTCACCGTGGTGATTACTGTCTATAGGTGCACAACATGCATATTAAGTAATTGACCACATGCATCACTTTTTATTGTGATCTCTTATTTTTATGAACTAGGAGTATTATGAATGATTGGACTCTAGGACAGTTTTATATATTCCTGATATTATTTACTTACTGGCAAGTGTAGCTCATGCTTTGTAGCATCAACTTTCAGGTTCGTTAGTCGAGGCGACAGCTGTGGAGATCAAGGTCTAGGAGGACCTTTTGGTTCGTTGTGCTTGGTCACGATGAGAGAGAACTTGGTTGGGTACAACACTCTGATAGAACATTTATTTTAGTCTAGAGTTAGATTTTCCTTTTCTTAGAATCTGTCAAATTTAGATTTTGTATGATTAGTTACTTATATCTTACTAGAACAGTATTATAACTTCCGCTTATGTTTGACCATTGTTATCCACTCCCGTAGAACTATGAGGTGAAGGTTACGAATAAATCAGAAATCTCAAAAATTTGGAATTTCTGGTTTGGTTTGTGACAGTTAATAAGGCAACTGAAAAGGAAAGAGGAACGCCTAGACTTGTCATAAATTATAAACCTCTTACTGATGTCCTTCAGTCAATTCGTTATCCGATTCCTAATAAAAACAACTTTTTAGACAGAGTGCAATTTGCAGTTCTCTTTTCCAAATTTTATCTCAAATCTAGTTATCGGCAAGTCCAAATTGCTCATGGAGATAGGTGCAAAACTGCTTTCACTGTTCCTTTCGGGCATTACCAATGGAATGTCATGCCCTTCAGATTAAAGAATGCACCTTATGAATTCCAGAATATTGTGAATGAAATATTCATTCCTTATTCATAATTTTCTATTGTTTATATTGATGACATTCTAATTTTTTCTAATTCAATTGATCAACATTTCAAACATCTTAATATTTTAAAAGATGTTATTAGAAGAAATGGCTTAGTCCTTTCTGCCCCAAACATGAAACTCTTTCAAACTAATGTCAGGTTTCTTGGTCATAACATCTGTGAGGGAAATATTATTCCTATAGACAGGCCCATTGAATTTGCATCCAAATTTTCGAATTAAATTAAAGATAAAACTCAATTACAAAAAATTTTAGGTAGTCTCAATTATATTTCTGATTACTATAAAAAAAAATTGCTACTGATAATACAATTCTTTATTCTTGACTTGAAAAAAAATCCTTTACCTTGGATTGATAATCACACCAAAGCAGTCCAATTAATTAAATTAAAAGCCAAGCAATTACCTTTTGTTTCACTTGCTAATATAAATTGGTTTAAAATTGTAGAAATTGATGCTTCTAATTTTGGTTATGGTGGTATTCTTAAACAAAGAAGCCCTACTTCTACTAAAGAAGAATTAATTCGTTTCACTAACGGAACTTGGAAGAATGCTCAGGTTAATTAATCCACTGTCAAGAAAGAAATTCTTTCCATCGTAAAATGTATTTCTAAATTTCAGGATGATTTACTTAATCTTGCTGAAAGTATTTTGCAGAAAGATATTAAGAATATTGTCTAAGTAAACATTTGCTGGTTGGCAAGCTCGACTCTCTAATTTTGAATTTGATATTGAATGCATTAAGGAAGAATCAAATTATCTGCCTGACTTCCTTACTCGGGAATTTTTGCAGGGTAATCCATGAGTAGGCAATATTCTGCCAGGGGAGGGAATTCCTCCACAGATAAAGGCAAGCAACAGCAGTATGCTACAACCCAATTAAGTGGAGAGCAATATCCTCCCATCTCTTCTGTCAAAGATCTCATTGGATCTTCTCAGAC
>JAUPMG010133886.1:0-11418 GCA_031762675.1 Pachysandra terminalis
GTGTGCAAGGATTCACATCCCAGTGTACAAGGATGCACACCCCAATGTGCATTTATGCACACCCCAGGGTGCAAGGATTCATACCCCAGTGTGCATCTTTAGTGTGCAAGGATGCACACACTAATGTGAATCTTCATTGTTTAAGGATGCACACCCCAGTGTGCATCTTCAATGTGCAAGGATGCACACCTTAGCGTGCAAGGATGTACACTCCAGTGTGCAAGGATGCACAGTCCAAGGTGTACTAGGATGCATACCCCAGTGTGCATCTTCGGTGTTCAAGGATGCACACCCAGTGTGCAAGGACGCACAGCCCAGTGTGCAAAGATGCACACTCCAATATGTGCAATGATGCACACCTCAATGTGCAAGGATGCGCATCGCAGTGTGCATCTTCAGTGTGTAAAAATGCACTCCCCAGTGTGCAAGGATGCAAACCGCAGTGTGCATCTTCAGTGTGCAAGGATGCACACCCCAGTGTGCAAGGATGCACACCTTAGTGTGCAACACTCCAATGTGTACAACGATGCACACCCCGGTGTGCAAGGATGCACACCCCAGTGTGCATCTTCAGTGTTCAAAGATGCACACCCCAGTGTGCAAGGATACATACTCCAATGTGTACAAGGATGCACACCCTATTGTACAAGGATGCACACCCTAGTGTGCATCTTCGTTGTGCAAGGATGGACACCCCTGTGTGCATCTTTAGTGTGCAATGATGCGCACCCCAGTGTGCAAGGATGCACACTCCAATGTGTATAAGGATGCACGCCCCAGTGTGCAAAGATGTACACCTCAATGTGAAAGGATGCACACCCCAGTGTGCATCTTCAGTGTTCAAGGATGCACACCACAGTGTGCAAGGATGCACACCTCAGTGAGCAAGGATGCACACTCTAATGTGTACAAAGATGCACACCCGAATGTGCATGGATGCACACTCCAATGTGCACAAGGATGCACACCCTAGTGTGCAATGATGCACACCCCAGTGTGCATTTCAGTGTTCAAGGATGTACACTCGAGTGTACAAAGATGCACACCCCATTGTGCATCTTCAGTGTACAAGGATGCACACCCCAATGTGCAAGGATGCACACCCCAATGTCTACAAGGATGCACACCCCAGTGTGCAAGGATGCACACACCATTGTGCAAAAATGCGCACTTGGTGTGCAAGGGTGCACACCAAGGATGCACTATCAGTATGCAAGGATGCATACTAAGTGTGCAAGGATGCACAGTCAGTGTGCAAGGAGAGATAAGGAGAGAGAGAATGGGATAATGGTAGTTTAGGTATTTTTGTTTTTGTTAAAAAGCAATGAGAAGGAACAAGACTGACACATCGCCTGTCATGTGACAGAGGACCGTATTGGGATTAGTTTTGTATATGTATACTTCATTTGTATAATGTTTTGGTTAATATACTTTTACGCAATAAATCCCCTAAAGTAGGGGATTTTTGTAATTTTCCTAAAAGCTTTTTACTCAAAAATAATTGCATTGTAGCAGAGTGTCTTCACCCAAAATTTCCCCTGTGTAGATTTTGTCATGTACTAAATATTCGAGGATACTAGTATTTTCATCTAAGAATACTAGTTTTTTGATCAAATGATACTAGCATATTCATTACATGTTATAAGATATTTTTAAATTGATATACTATTTTTGTCATCGACAGGGGTAATTTCGAAGAAAGACACTTTGCTGCAATACAAAGTGTTTTCATGGCAATTACTTAAAGACAAGGTGATCATGCACAAGTTATCCAAGGACGAGATTATTAGAGTCGATTTTGACCACCCGATTCAGCCGGGGAACCAGTCCGGTGGCTGGATGGCTCAGCAGAAGCACCTCAAGGAAGAGTCGGAGATGGTTCCAAGCTTAAAGGATAGTGTGAACAAATATTCCTCAAAGATGTACTCGATGTCTGAGGTGGAGAAGCATAACTCGCCGGATTCAGCTTGGATCATTGTCCATGGCCGAGTCTACGACTGTCCCTCGGTTCCTCAAAGACCATCCAGGCGGCCCCGATAGCATTCTGATCAACGCAGGTACCGATAGCACCGAAGAGTTCGATGCGATTAACTCCGATAAAGCCAAGAAAATGCTCCAAGACTATCGCGTCGGCGAACTCCTCGCCACCAATATTTCAGTTCATGGTATGTCCGATTTGGTTCATCTTGCTCCATCAAGAAGCTATGCTTTGCTACCGCACGAGAAGATCCCGTGCAAGCTCATCTCCAAGACCTGTATTTCTCATGACGTGCGTATCTTTAGATTCGCATTGCCTTCAGAAGATCAAGTCCTTGGATTACCAGTAGGGAAGCATATATACGTCTATGCTACTATAAATGACAAGTATTGTATGCGCGCCTATACTCCGATAAGCTGCGTCGATGAAGTTGGCTACTTCGATATTCTAATTAAGGTATACTTTGAGGGTTTCAACTCCAAATTTCCTAACGGTGGGCTCATGTCACAGTACCTCGACTCCCTTCCGATAGGCACAATCGTTGACATTAAGGGTCCATCAGGACAGGTCGAGTATATGGGGCACGGTAACTTTAATGTTCATGGCAAACACAAATTTGCTAAGAAGCTTGCAATGATAGCCGGTGGGACTGGAATTACACCTATATATCAGGTAATACAGGCAATATTAAGGGACCTCGAAGATGATACAGAGATGTATATAGTGTATGCAAATCGAACCGAAGATGAAATATTGTTGAGGGAGGTGCTAGATACATTGGCAATGGAGCATGAAAGTAAGTTGAAGGTATGGTATGTTGTGGGGAAGACATGAGAAAATGATGGAAATACAGTGTTGGACACATTACAGAGAGTATACTAAGAGACCATGTACCCCAAGGATCGAGTGATACATTAGCTTTGGTGTGTGGTCCGTCACCGATGATTCAATTCGTGGTGGAGCCCAATTTGAAGAAGATGAACTACGATATTAAGAACTCGGTGATGCTGTTTTGAAGTAGAGAGGTGGATGGAGAAAATGAAGTTTAAAGTATTGTTGATATTTTTTTGGTAAACGAATATATACCAAATATAATGAAAAAAAAAGGTCTACTTTTGAAAAATTTCATGAAAAAGAATTTAGACCCTCTTTTGAATTGCTTCTATACTCTTATCTCTCATCTTGTTAGGGCGTATATCTGCACATCTTTATCGGCCAATAGAAACATGACATATGATGTCCAAAGGGCCAATAGAAGTGTCGTACATGACACACGAAGAAACCAACAAAAGCACGACACATAATGCGCACAGGAACCAATAGAAGCACGACACATGGCACGCATAGAAGTAGAAGCGTATTGCGTGTGGCACGTGAAGAAAGCTATAGATGCGCGACGCGTGGCGAGAAAGATCAAGGGCAAGTGAGCTCACGCTCCCCGACCAGCTATTCAGAAAGAAAGGGCGCTAGAATGATCAACCCACTTCTAAAGAAGAGTTCAAAATAATGCGCGAGCGGTTACCATAACCGAATTGAACTGTTAGATAACCGCTAAGAGTACTCTATAAAGATACAGAGGACATGCTCTTCTAAATCCCCCCGCACATCAATCAACATAGGCAGCGCAACACTGCAGTAGACCTACGTGTCACCTGTCTCCTCCATTGTTGCCTCCGCCGCAGCAAAAAAGTCGGGTTCCTCTGTTGCTCACCATCCACTCTCTCAGGAGTATTGCTCTCAACATTGGTAAGCTTTTCAAGTCTGCATGTGGGTCATGGCCACTGGAACGTGAAGCTCCCATGTTCACCAATTAATCCGGTTTGGGTCTGCTACTCTCAGCCTCAGACTGATCACCACTGCCACCCCTTGGAAAGCTGCTCTGAGCCTAACGGTCGCTTATTCAGCCTGCATATGGGTCACGACTGCTGCGATGACCACCGCGGTTCACCAGTCTTCTTTCTATCTTTTACATTTTTATCATCTACCTTGAGAAGCTTCCTGCTAATATTCTATCCAGTCATACCGTGACCACGAATGCTGTGATAACCACCGCTGGGTTTACGAATCTTCTTTATATCTCTCTTTTTATTTATTTGTTTCTATCATCAACAGTTATTTTAGTTAGTCATGAATAAAAGCCTGATTGAAAGCAAGACGGTGATGCATTATCTCTGATTTGGCAATTATTTCACTTGTCTAAAGGAATCAGACGGACTCAACCAAAAGATGAACCCTAAACATTGAACAATCACCTAAGAGCCTAATAGACGCAACACTGGTGGTCGATTGCATGGCCGATTTCCCCAACAAGTCCGCTTAGTCAGTGTTAACCGGCGCCAAGTGTCAAAACCCGAAACCCCAAACTGTGGACTAGACTAAGTATGGCACGCCTGCGCGAGATACACACACATTCACCTACGCACACCACCAGGCACACGCGTCGTCGCTCGCATGTGATCGAGAGGGGACTCAGGAAGGAACATACCCTTTTTGGTACGCCCGATGGGACACTAGGTGTATAATGTTGCCAAGAAGGAGTGCCCAACTTTCAAGGGAGGACATAGATGAACATTTGCCTTTAGGAGGTGGAGAACAACAGGTACGTGATCCTCCTATAATAGACATGATTAATGAGTTTGGATCTGGGTCTGAACCAACTCATCAACCAAGAGACCCAGATGGGTCGGTACATGTATTACTCCAGACCTTGACTGATATGTTTACCAGATGGATGACCGAAATTAATCGGTTTTTATATTACTCAATGAAAACATCGGCCAGGTAATGGCTGCTCTTAATGGTAATCCAGGGGATACCACTCCTCCAGTGGAGAATACACCCACGGTCATCAGAAGAAACGACTGTAACGAAAACAAGGACACACTTGGTATTGGAATTGGTCAGGGGTCACCCAAGCCAAGTGGCAAAAATGCCAGGGGACAACCCCAGCCGAGAAATTTAGATACCAGTCAAGGGGCAGGTTTTCCCTTTATGACCGATAACGAGTTATTCCAGGAGATCAATGACATGACCGATCCAACGGTTAGAGATCTCGACCAAAATTAGGTCTACAACATGCTTCAAGAGGCCTTAGGCCACTTACCAAATAAAAGGATGATCAGTCCTTTATATAGAAGGTCGTATCTTGAGTGGATCAACCATCTCCATGAATTCCCCAAGGGATTCAAAGTACCAGAATTGTTCTTGTTTTCATGCGAAGACAGTCAGTTCACCATCGAGCACATTGGACGCTTTACCGTCCAGTGTGGGGAAGCCGCGGCTAATGATTATTGCAAGGTGCGGCTATTTGATAATTTCTTGACAGGATATGCCTTCATATGGTATATAACTTTGGCTCCCAACTCCGTACAGGGTTGGACTGAAATGGAAGATAAATTCCACACTCAGTTTTACAGAACCGAGCCAGAGGTTTCAATGGCTGATCTACCCAGGCGAAGACAATTGCTTGATGAATTGGTCGACAGATTCATAGCCTGTTTCAAGAGAGATAAAAATAAGTGCAAGTTAACCGTCCCTAAGACCGAGTTTGTGAAACTAGCCCAAAACGATCTAGGGATAGAGCTTTGAAAGAAGAAAGCCAATGAAAAATGGCCACGTTAGGACCTATTACTAGGACCCGAACTATGAAATTGACCTGGCCGAAGTAGTGGCCAAAACACCGATAATATGTTCGTCCTTAAGGAAGAAGGATGAACAGGTGTCCGGTCAAGATTACAGAAGGACTGTCTATGACAACATCAAAAGATACACATTTGACGTATCTATATGCGATGAGATCTTTGACCATCTCTTATGGGATATGTTCTTAATTAATACTCTTAGACGGTCACAAACTCCCTTCACGTGAGGAATTAAAGAAGGGAGAATACTGTAAATGGCATGGCGCTCGAAAACACATTCGATCGCTAATTGCCTTGCTTTCCGGAATATGGTGCAAGAAAACATTGGCAAAGGAATGCTCAAATTCCCCAAAAAAGGAAATGAAGTAATGGAAATGGACGTGTTACGAAGTATATTCTCCTATCTTTATCGGCCAATGACAATTTGACACTTGGCACTAGGATGCCAAACGATGCGCTGATTACAGCGCACAAGAAAGCCAAGTGTAGTGCTGATCACAACGCACAAGGACGACAAGTGTAACGCTGAGAACGGTGTACCAAGAAACCAAGTGTAGAATGTGACTCACATTTGATGATTTGGTGATACATTTGAAACACTTTTTTGGGGAGAGTTGCACACACTTTCAGTTGTACAAGGGTTTTGACTTTGTGAGACACTTTTTTGGGGAGAGTTGCACACATTTTAGGAGAATGTGACACACATTTGATGATTTGGTGATACGTTTGAGGACTGAGGGGTTCCACCCTTCAATGCTTGGGTTGTACAAGGGTGAGAACATGGTTAAACACCATTTTGGATGGAGTTGTACACATTTTAGGCCGTGGTGACAAACATTTCAGGAGATAGTTACACACATTTGAGGATTGAGGGGTTCCACCCTTCAATGGTTGGGTTGTACAAGGTGGGGACATGGTGATATACCTTTTTGGATGGAGTTGTACACATTTTTGGACATGGTGACACACATTGCATGAGATAGTGACACACCTTTGAGGACTGAGGGGTTCCACCCTTCAATGCTTGGAGTTGTACAAGGATTATAACCCATTATTGGTTGGGGTTGTACAAGGGTGGGGACATGGTTAAATACCTTTTTGGATGGAGTTCTACACATTTTAGGACATGGTGATACACATTTCTGGATTGGGTTAAACCCTTCATTGGTTGAGAGTGTACAAGGATGGGGACATGGTGATACATCCTTTTGGATGGAGTTGCACAAGGGCATGGTGACACATATTTTAGGGATGAGTTTCACACATTTAAGAACTATGTGTAACCTTTTAATTATTTTTTTCAATCAAAATGGAGTTAACTTACTCTCCAAGTTAACAAGTAAAATTTGAATTATTTTGATGTAAAATGTTTTCATGAAAAATATTTTACAGTGTAAAATGTTTTCAAGAAAATTGGAATTTTCAGCTGTTTGGTTGGAAGTTAGAAAATAGAGTAGAAAATCAATAATTTCACTTTCTTATTTTGGGGTACATGAAAATAATTACAGAAAATGAGTTGCAATCTTGGTTCGAGTGGACCTGTTTATTAGTTGGGTTGGGTTTAGGCTTTTCCAACCCGTTTGTAAACGTGGTGGGGCGGCTTTGGCGGCGGTAGTGGCAGCGATAGCTGTGGCGATGGCGGTGCACCACTGCTAGAAGTGATGGTAGTAATAATAATGTTGTGGCGGTTGTGAAGACAGTGGTGACGACAGTGATGACGGCAGCGGCGGCGGTGGTGGTGGTGGTGGTGGCGGCAATGGTAGTGGTGGTGGTGGTGGAAATGGTGGTGGCGGTGATAGTGATGATGGTGTCGTGGTGGTGGTGGTGGCAGTGGTGGTGACGGTAGTGGTGGCGATGATGGTAGTGGTGGTGGTGGTGGTGGTGGAAGTGGTGGTTGTGGTGGTGGTGGCAGTGGTGGTTGTGGTGGTGGTGCAACAACCAAAGGTAGTGGTGATGTCACTAAAGGTGGTGGAGGTGGCAATACATGTTGGTGATGGGTTTGATAAAAACAAAATGAAAAGAAATAATTTCAATAGTGTTGACTCGATTCAATCTTGATTTTTTTGGAAAATGACATACAAATTTTTTAAAGGTATATCATTTTCCAGAAAATTGTGTCGTATTTGGAAAATGAAATACATATGGATATGGCTTTACATTGAAACAAACACTCGGAAAATATATTTTCTGTTGAAAATGTTTTCTGTATCCTATTTTACATTGAAACAAACGGATGCTAAAGTGAAAGAAAAGACATAAAGTAAATAACAAAAAAAAAATTGTGGCCCAAAATGTTTCATGTATGGTATAAAAAAAAGGGGTTTATGTATGGTATGAAAAAAGGTTTTTCTTTTTTTTTTTTAATCCTAATCGGAACCAATCTTTCTTGAACTTAACATTTTTCTTTGGGGTAACTCATTTTTAGTTATACTTTTTGAGAAAAAACTTAAAGTCAGTAATGCTTTTTAGATGTTACAAAGTGTTTTAATACGAGTGGTCCTGCACTGTAGCAGGACCACTCCTTTTGAAAATGCCTTTTGCCATATTTTTTGTTTTTTTTTAAATACAATTGAAATTGGAGGGGAATTGTCCATTATGTCCCTATTTATAAAACATTGACAGTGTCTTCTTTCTCCTTTCTTTCAATTGAACGAACAGATTTTCCCTCCCACCTCTCTTCTCCATTCGTTTTCCTCCTCTTCTCTCTCTTCAGTTCGTCATTTTCTTTGGGCTTACTGTATTGTCCTGCCTTCCCTTTGTTTTCCCTCCTCCCTTCAGGTTAATCTCCATCTCCTTCCTTACATTTTGTTTTTCATCGTTTGTCTTTGGATCGATTGAACGAACTCTTCTTATCTCCTCTTTTGTCCCTTCATTTTTTTCTCTATTTTCCCACATCAGTTCATGGTCTACCAAAAATTACAAGGTACTTTCATCCATGTTTCCACACTTTAGGTTAATCTCTATCTTTTGGATTTATTCATTCAACGAACTGATTCGTTGAATTTAGGCTTTTGTCTTTTGTTAGGATTTGGTTGTTGAGCTTAGGGTATTGTTGGGTTTGGAGGTATTGTCCATGTTAGAATTTTCTGCTCTATCGACGGTTCTGCCTTAATTACTCCCTGGTAGAGTTTCCACTGAAGTGGATGCTTGTAATCAATTAACTATTTTATCTTCCTATAAGCAACGTACTTTTTTAATCAGTAATCAATTGACCTCTATATGGCCTTGATATTATAATGCTCAAAGTTTTGAGGTTACTATCTCATGCAATTGAGAAGGCCTAGTTAAGCATGCAGTAATGGTCATAATATATTTATATTTATTTTGTCTGGTTTGCGAAAACAGGAATTGCATAAGTAGGCATTATAGGACTATAATCTTATTATTTGAAAAGCATAAGCTACTACAAATTTTTTGATGATATTTCCTTATGATTTTGAAAGCACTTCCTAATATTATACTAGTACTATAATATTAATTTTTTTTCCTATTTTCATACAATTAGAAATTGTATTTATTTGTTGTTGAATGTTAATTAATAGGATGGCCAGGTGGAATTATTTTTGTACTATTGCTACATCAATGGTGAGGTGGCATTAGACGATGAAGGAGAAGTAATGACGAATGAAGATGAGACCATTGTTTATAGAAATGGTCGTGTTAATGCACTAGCCATTGACGAGAGGACACGGGTGGAAGAATGTTTATTCACTAATGAGCAAAAGCTTAACATATCTATAGAGTGCTAGACTGTTAAGTACACGACCTTGATAGAAAGGAGTATATTATTACCTATTTTTTATGAAGAAGATTTCAAGAAGATGATCATTTTCAATGAACGATCAGTTAAGGTTTATATATTCGAAGATGAGGAGCCGGCAACAAACATCATTACACCTCCCAGGTATTTAAATAGTCATACATATCTTGGTTAAATATATGTGTGTGAGAATGTTATATTAAAGTTGTATATGAATGGTTGGTAGAAGTATCTATAATAATTTACAGTTAAATTATTATGTGAAAACAAGTCCTAATATCTACAAGTAAAGTGAAAAATCTTATGACTATCACAGAAGTAATAAAATTAAGAGGTAACACATTTTTAGTTATACTTTTTGTAAATATCTTAAAGTCAGTAACCCTTTTTGAAATTTCATAAAATTGATTGTACTTTTTCAAAAGAATTTAAAAAGAGTGGCTGTGCACTGCAGCGCCACCACTCTTTCCCAAAATACCCTTTTTCCCTATTTTTGGTTTCTCCACTGCTTGGTGCATCCCTGCCCAATAGGTGGTGCATCCCTGCCCACTAAGTGGTACATCCTTGCACCTAGGGATGCCCAATGGGTGGTGCACCCTTGCACCACCAAGTGTGCAAGGGTAGACTCACTGGGTAGTGCATCCTTGTCCACTGGGTGGTGCATCCTATCCATTAGGTGGTGCATCCTTTAAATTTTAGGCAGGATGCACCACCTAGTGGGCAGGGATGCACCAACCAGTAGAGAAACCAAAAATAGGGAGAAAGGGTATTTTGGGAACGAGTGGTCGTGTTATAGTGCACAACCATTCTTTTTAAATTCTATTGAAAAGTATAACTATTTTTATGAAATTTCAAAAAGGGTTACTGACTTTAATATATTTACAAAAAGTTTAACTAAAAATGAGTTTCCCCATTTTAGTATTATTTCATTAGATATTTTTTCAAATGCAATTACATATTATTGGTACATGTATTTAGCTTATTTAATTGAACTTTTATAGGTATGACGAAGATGTTCAATGTGGTACATCTAATACAGATAGTACTCAGATGAGGCTTTTACCCATGTAGACAACTATTATAGACAGTGATCTAATAGGAACAGCTGTAGAGGAATCTGTGTGGGGTGGTGCTGCGACTGGACAATGTGTAGAACTTCGGTCTGTAATGTACTATCGTTGTATTGTTGATGATAAGTTATTTGATGGTGTAGATACTTTTCGACAAGCACTGTACAAGTTCAGCAGTCAAATAAAGGGCACACGATTTTTAAGGGTTAAGGAGTTTTTTAACGAACAATATCATGACACCCAACGACATCTTAGTGTTGAGCCTCTCGTAAGGACTGAATGATTTGGTGGTATACTTGAACCCACGATCAGGTAAACACTAGAGTACTTGCCATGCCAAGTCTGGAAAGACTTTCGTCAAGGATATGGAATGAAGATGAGTTATCAGTAGTCGTAGTATAGCAAAGAGAAGGCGAGGAAGAATATTGATGGTGATATCCCCGAGTCATATAGCATAATCCCGTGGATGTGTAATAGGCCTAAGGAAGTAATGCCCGGGACAATTGC
Source organism: Pachysandra terminalis (assembly GCA_031762675.1). NCBI lineage: Eukaryota > Viridiplantae > Streptophyta > Magnoliopsida > Buxales > Buxaceae > Pachysandra > Pachysandra terminalis. Next base: position 10,957 of record JAUPMG010133886.1, read on the forward strand.
TAAATGCTCAAGTACTGATGAATGTTTATCTAAGCAACTCTTCATTGCATATCATAGTAGCCTGCAAGGATTTAGGTTTGGTTATCGACCAATTTTATTTGTGGACGGCACGTACCTCAGTAGTACATACAAAGGGACGCCACTTGGAGCTACTGCTGTGGATGCAAACAACCAGATGTTTTCGGTAGCACATTGTAATACTCTGTATATTTTTAAAAGGGCATAATTGTAATTCTTCCTTTGTTGTCCAGGTCGGATCGGATTAGACCGGACCGGGTCGTATGACTGGATCGATGTCGACATGCCTCGGTAGATGGGATTATGAATTATAAAATATAAAAAAAAAAATATTTGTTGATGTGTATGGTTGACTAATCAAGTGATAAGTGAGTGGTTTTAAATCTAAATGAGTTGGCAACACCCCAAAGGGGTCTTGCCTTGTTATATGGTAGCAAAACCAAA
>JAUPMG010133896.1:0-11418 GCA_031762675.1 Pachysandra terminalis
ACCACATTTTCTCTCTCTACCATAAAATCACCACCTCTCTACTTCTCCCTTTCTCTCTCTACTATAAGCCACCACCAACTTTTCTCTCTCTACTATAAACCGCTACCACATTTTCGTTTTGTTTGTTTTAGAAGAAGGGTAGAATAATAAAAATGTTATTGATTGTTTAATAAAAAAAATAGAAAACAAAATAAGAGGGGCATTTTGGTGTGAAGGAACTTTGGTACAGTGCAAAATACTTTCATGACAATTAGTTTTGAGTAAAGAAACTTTCCCCCAATGAAGACTTTTCAAAAGACATTTTTGTAATTACTCTTAAAAAGTTACCATTTACCCTATTTTTTTCAAAATAAAAAGTCTAGGTATGTACAATGTGACGGCCCGGCGTGGCATGGTCAGATCGTATTGACACAAAGGCACAGTTTGTAGGTCGTGCCATACTTAGGTTTCTTGACTCACCATACGGATATGCGTTAGTATTTCACAATATAATGTGGACCGGCTCAAGCACAAGACATGATCCGATTGTAACATGGTTTATACGTCGTATTGAACTTAGGGTGCTCAAATTTAAACACGGCACGACCGGAAACTAAATCAAACCATATCGTCGTGACTCGACATGTTGTAACTCCTAATTTAAGCCATACCAACTCACTTCAAGGAGGGTACCATTTGTTATACAATTCAATTGTTCTTTAAATTATATAGGTTTCCTACCGATGTACAAATGGGTTTGATGTGCTGGTGTGGCTAGGCATGACGTGATATGATAGACTTTATAGTGCAAACTAGACCTAGTCATGGCCCCACGGCACGGGCTCAATTAAGTGTGAGGTACGATTGGATTTTAACAATATTAAGGACTAAAGCAAAAGCCTACTACAATACGTTACAATAATAATAATAATCGTGTCTCATGCCGTGTCCTATTTGAGACCTAAAATTAGATGTAACACAAACACGAAAAGCACAAGCTTTATAATGCTGAGCCTGCACGATCAGGCCATTTGTACACCCTTTATTGGTAACCTAAAGATAAAATCTTGGACACATACCGGTGAGTGGGATCCTTTGTGATATAAACCCAGTGGGAGCGGACCTATAGAGTAAAACAAAACTGACCTCCTAAAGTGCATCAACCGTGGGCTAAACTATAATTCTACCCTCTCACTCTACCGACCGCCCCACAGGGTTTACATAACAGAGGATCCCGGTCCCATACCGGTTGGACTGTTGTAGATAGGATTTCAGGTGATAAGTATATGGAATCTTGCCACGTGTCTAAAATTCATATAAAACTCATATGGTAAAATGCTCCAGATAGAAATTTACTCGGACATCTTAGCTCAGAAGAACCACACATCTCCACGTGTACTTGTTACTGTGTTCCAACCTAAGACATTAGCCATCTGGCAAAAAGAGCACTGAAAAAATATTTAAAAAGATTTTTTTTTTTTTTTTTGGGTAAAGTATTAAAAAAGTTAAACAACCACGAAACCGAACAAAATTGATAATATCTGAAGCTAATTTTTCATTTGACGGAAATATGGATTTTGGGGTAAAGCGAGATACGAGGTGGAAGAAAAGAGGAGAGAGAAATATTTAGGTAGAGAAGAGAGAGAGAGAGAGGTCGGAGCGTGACTGTCAAATCTACTTATTCTCTCAAACCCTCTTGTTTTTCTAACCATTGTTTGTGATTTCAGGGTTTCTCTTATCTCTACAGTTCCGATTAAGTCGCTGATCTGTTCCTCTCTGCGGGAATCCTTCGTGTTCCTCTTACTTGTATCTGTCTCTCATGTCATAAAAAATATGTAAGGTAAGCGAAGATCTTAGATCAAACCAGTGAAGGTTTTTTTTTCCCCCTTTTTTTATATAGATTTTGACTTTTCGATTGATGGGTTGTTCTTGTCTGGTGTGTTTTCTCAATTGAGTATCGATTTGAGCAGATTTCAGATTTTTTTTTTTTTTTTAATTATTATATGGGTGGTTGTTACTATTGAAGACGAGGTTGATTTGTTGTCTGTATTTACTGTTTTTAGTCTCGAGAAGATCTTCGTAGACTTGTTCTCAAAGAAGACTTGCTTTTGATTGTTCTTGTTTCTTTCTTCTTTCTTCGTTCTTCTTTTTCCTTTTTTTTTTTTTTTTAATTTTTGGGTATTTGGTTTTGTTAATTTATTTAGTTTACTACTTCAGGAGCTTTATCTTCTTGCATCTACAAGATCTCATGTACGGTTTAAACATTTGGATTTTAATCTCATCCTTGTTTTCTGAATTTCAGAATCAAAACTTGCATTACAACAATCAACTTTCTTTGTTTTTTTATTTTTTATTGTCATTTTTATCATTCTTATTTTGCATTATTACCCTTTTCTTCTCTGTTCTGTAGCATTGACTGGTTTCTTGGAGCATCTGGATATTGGGATTCTCCATTGAAAATCAAAGCTTTAGGCCAGTTTTTTTAAGAACAGAAGAAAAAAGGTCTTTTTTTTATGGAAATGGGCTCCTTTTTTTTTCCAAGTATATAGGGATGAGATGATGATGGGTACCCATTAAAATCTGATTTATTAGACCATATCTCTTTTTTTTTAGATAAATTTCTCATCTTCATCTCTTTACTGTTCTTAATGCAGAACTGGGTTTGATTGGATTGAATTCCGACTGGATATGGAAGGGGACACATTTTCAGGCCTTGTTAATGGTAATGGTAGTACCCAAGTAGATCAAATGGTTTTACAGACATTTCAGAAGAACTTTGTTCAAGTCCAAAACATCTTAGATCAAAACAGATTGCTTATCAATGAGATAAACCAGAACCATGAGTCGAGGATACCGGATAATCTGAGTCGGAATGTAGGTCTGATCAGAGAGCTAAATAACAATATCAGGAGGGTTGTAGATCTCTATGCCGATCTTTCGAGTTCCTTCACCAAATCCATGGAAGCTTCGTCAGAAGGTGATTCCGGTGGGACTTTGAGATCGGACGGGAAGCCCGGTCAGAAGAGGATGAGACCTGTGTAGTAAGTGGCTTAAGATGAACCCCTCCCTAGTCATTACATACAGAATTTTTTTCAGCTTCATCTTAATTTCCAGTCATCTGTAGAAATAATTGTTCAATATCTCTCACACTGTAATTCTATTTAACTGTTCTATCTCATCCAAATTAGTATGTTTTTGTGTCATTACATCTTATGTTTGATGTTTCTACAAATTTCAAATTTGTTTCCTTTTTCATTGTTTTGTTCTTCATTCTGTTTGGTTTTGAGATTGATAGTTGTTAAATTATCAAGTCTTGATGTTCTGAAAAATCCATTTAAGAGGAGATCAGGCTATGTTTGGCATTGCTTACTAAAATGAGAAGTGATTCCTTCAGAATTGATTGTTATGAAGCGTTTTGTGAAAGCTGCTTCGGATGAAAAGATAGCGCTTGGCAAATCCCTATTTAAGACTTGCTTTTAGGTCTAGAAGACTAGAACATAAGAAGGGACAAAATGGATATTGTAAAATAATATGAGGATAAAATATTCTCATTAAAAATGTCACTTGAGCTACTAAACTGATTCCTGCAAAAGCAATTTGGAGAAGCAGGGACTCGACTGCTTCAATGGAAAGCCTTTCATTTGAAATTGCTTCATTCAAAATTTGTTTCCTATTCCATTGTTTTGATTCTTCATTCTGTTTGGTTTGTGGATTGATAGTTGTTAAATTATCAAGTCTTGATGTTCTGAAAAATCCATTTGAGAATCTTTTTTGTTCTTCCCCCCATTTCATCAAGAGGATATATGGTATTGCTTCCTAAAATGAGAAGTGATTTCTTCATAATTGATTCTAATGAAGTGTTTTGTAAAAGCTGCTTCAGATGAAAAGATAGTGTTTGGTGAATTCTTATTTAAGAACCACTTTTAGATCTAGAAGATAAAAGGGACAAAATGGATATTATAAAATAATATGAAGATAAAATAGTCTCGTTAAAATGTCATTTGAGTGATTAAACTGATTCTGCAAAAACAATTTAGAGAAGCAAGGAGTCGACTGCTTCAATGGAACAGCATTTTAGTGAAGTGCTTCATTTAAAATTTACCAAACACTTAATGTGTATAGTTAAAGCGCTTTTAGGCTTAAGAATTACTTCCAGAGCCCAACGAAGCAATTCCAAACACACCCCCAAGAGCTTTACCTATCCCTCTTTTTCTGGCTGTCAAAAAGGTTGTAAACTTGTAATCTGTTCTGGGTCTACGTCACCTCCTACAATGCTCTTCTGATGGATTTTCAACTACTTTTCTTCCTTTCTGCATCGCCCCCACAAAATCAAAAGCTTCTATTGTGTTTCTTTACTCAGAATCTACAGTACATGATTTAGCTATCAGTGGATAGTAGTGAACATACTTTTTGAACAGATGCTATTGTACAATTGGAAGAAATCAACTCTTCATGATACTTTTGGCTCCCAATCAATCACCACAAAGACTAAAATCTTCATATAAGAATTCTAAGACCCTGTTTGGCGTAGCTTCTTAAGGGCCAAGAAGCCTTTCCTGTAGCTAAAAGGGCTTTTTATTCAATGCTTAGGTTGGGCTGTAAATGAGCCGAGCTAGCTCGGCGTGATTTTTATATGAAACTATACGTTCATATTCCTATATCTTATATTCTATATTAATAAGAAATGTATTATATTTATATGTAATAATACTCATCAACTATAACATTAATGCATTTGGATAAAACTAGGTTTTTTGTGAGTCGGGCCTTCTACGAGCATAGCTTTTGTGAGCTGAACATGAGCCCAAAATATTCTAACGAGCCTGAGCCTAAAATTTTTTAACAAGCTTGAGTCAAACTTAAGTCTTGCTCAAGGTTTACGAGCTCGAGTCGAGCTGGGCAAAGCTCGACTTGTTCACAGCCCCTATTCTCGAGTATTTGATGACACTTCTGAAAGCTGCTTTGGATGGAAAGAGGTTGCTTCTAAAAACTACACTTGTGGGAAGGAGTTAGCCCTATTCTAAAGGGTAAATTCCACAAACCTCCCTTGAGGTTTCGTATAATACTTATATACCTATTCTATCCTTCTCAAAAGGACAAATACATCTCCTCTACTATCACCATCCAGACATAGACCTCTCCCCTACACTAACGGAACTTAACGAAAATCATTAATTTTAAACTATTTTGCCCTTGTATTTAACCCTACCACATTCTCCCCCCCCCCCCCTCGGAGATGGACCTCCCCTGCACTAACGAAACTTAAGTGGTGAATGGACCTCCCCTACACTAACGAAACTTAAGTGGTGAAAGGACCTCCCCTACACTAACGAAACTTAAGTGGTGGTGGTGTGATAGGTTTAAATACAAGGATAAAAGACTCTAAAACGTGTAAAAATTGATGATTTCTATTAAGTTCTGCTAGTACCGTTAGTGTAGGGGAGGTCTATGTCCGTTTAAAATGGATAGGGGAGGTATATGGGTATTATACCAAACCTCAAGAGAAGTTTGTGGAATTTACCCTATTTTAAATTTAAGTGAAACTTTTAAAATGATAAAACTACCCTTTCATTTTTATCCCACATTCTTCAAAACGATAAAAATATCCATCAAACCTAAAATTATATACAAAAGCATCGTTTATCTATTTTTTTTTCTCGCCAAACATAATTTTTAACCAATGGCTTTGATCCAAAGCCCTTTTTAGCAAAGCCCTTCACATTGAAACCCTTCCATTTGTAAGGAGCTACACCAAACATGCCCTAAACTTTTTGACCATTTTTCTTCTCCTAGCCAATGTTAATCAAGCTCTTGATTCGTTTGATTGAGGAAAAGAAAGCAGCTTGGGTAGTTTAAAAGCACTAGTGTGATATTCATAAACAGTGACCCTCAACAACATGACAAGAAACCAAAGATTCTTTTTGGAGATGGATCTGAACTCCTCCACCATCCTTATCCTTTCCCTTACTATATTGTTCTTTTTGGTGGGCCTAAGGAAGACTTATTTTCTTATTTTCTTATCACTACTTTATTTCCTTAACTTGGGCCGACATAAGCCAATTTAGATATCAATTTTAAGAATAAATGTTCAAGCAAATGTTTCTTTATTGGTTTGCTTCATATGCTAACATCATAATATATTTTTTTAAGGGAAAATTATACTTGATCCCTGAAAGTTTCTGACAATTATAATTAGACCCTTTGAGATTTTTGAAATTACAATGACATCTTTCACCCGCAACCTCTTCAAGGGGTTGACGAACACTATTGAGTCATTGAATGAGATACCCCTAACCGTTCTTCATCAATCGTTTAATGTGTTTTTCTTTTTTATCTCTTTGATGAATGATTCAAGTGTGATGTTGGAGCATGATGGGTCTCTAGTCAAGAGACTAAAAAGGATATTTTAAGGTTTATCTATTTTAACTAAAAGTCATTCAATTCTTTATAGAAATATATTAGTGAATGACTCAATGTCGTTGATCAACGGATCCCTTATGGTGTGTTTGGTTGGTTGCAAAGTAGCGTGGGAAAGGAAAATAATTGAAAAGTAAAGTAAAGGAAAAGAAAGTAAAATTACATTTCGTGGTGTTGTTTGGTTGTCTGGAAAAGAAAATAAGAATTTGATTAAAAATATAGATTATAATGTTTGGATGACAGAAAAATTGTATAGGAAAGTAAAGTTAACAAACTTTAAAAAGTGTATCCTGTCTTTTATATATATATATATATAATGTTATAGATGGTGTGCAATATTTGTTATTGTAAATATTTTTAATATCTATTTAGTATATTAAGTATCAAGTACTCGATGGGCACCCGTTAAGAATCGGATATTTGCGAGTTTGGTTCTGGGACTAAGGGTGACAACCCCAGACCCAGAACTGACAAGACCCGCAACTATGTCAAATAATAGAATTTGGTTCTGGGATTTGATGGATCCGACCCGTTGACACCGTTAAGTGGGATATAATTTTTAAATTATGTTTTAAAAAAAAAGAAGAAGAAGAAGAAGAAGATAAAATGTTCATTTCCAACTATCAAGGTTATGTTTTTTTATTTTTTTAATTTCCTTAATTATTCAAAGTATTAAAAAAAAAAATACCCACCCCCTTTAATTCTCAACAAGTTAAGAGAACATGAATGCGATAACTTTACTTTCTTTTCCGATGTTTCCCCTTCGTTTTGAGAGAAAAAGAAATAGGCGTTTCACTGGAATTTAAGGCGGTTAGGAAAAGTGTTTTCCAATGGACTCCGCGTTTTTTCATCATCCAAACACCCAAAAATGTGAGAAAGGAAAGTAATTGGAAGTAAAACTACTTTTCGTAGTGCTGTTTGGTTGTCTGAAAATGAAAATAAGAATTTGATTGAAAATGTAAATTATAGTGTTTGGATGACAGGAAAATTGAATAGGAAAGGAAAGTTATCAAACTTTAAAAACTATATCCCATCTTTTATATATATTATGTTATGTTATGGATCGTGTGCATTTTTTGTTATTGTAAATATTGTATCTAAATTTAGATAAATCTAAGTTTTTGAATAAGACCATTATCATGATAATGAAATAGTATTAATATAATTCAAATAAATATTTTTAATATCTATTTAGTATAATAAGTATCGGGTACTCGATGAATACCCGTTAAGAATCAGATATTTGCGAGTTCAGTTCTAGGACTAAGGGTGACAACCCCGGACTTAGAACTGACAAGACCCGCAACTGTGTCATATAATAGGGTTCGATTCTGGGATTTGTTGGACCCGACTCGTAGATACCCCTAAATGAGATACAATTTTTTGATTATGCTTAAAAAAAAAAAGATAAAATGTTCATTCCCAAAGATCAAGGTTTTTTTTTTAATTACCTTAATTCCTAACTATTCATAGTATTAAAAAAATAAATAAATAAATAACCCCCCTCTCCCCTTTTAATTCTCAACAAGTTAAGAGAAGATGGCTGCAATAACTTTCCTTTCCTTTTCGATCTTTCCACTTCGTTTTGAAAAAAAAAGATTTAGGGTGTTTGACTAGAATTTGAGGCGGTTAGGAAAAATGTTTTTCAATAGGCCCCACGTTTTTCCATCATCCAAACACCCAAAAAGCATAAAAAGTAGCTAAATACTTTCCTTTCCCATGGCTTCCCACCAACCATAAGTTTCCGGCTAAGGGTCTCATTGTTATTTTATAAACCTCAACAATTTTCGTAAACATCCGGGGGGGGTCAAAGTATATTTTTCCCTTTTTGCCCTTTTTTATTTATTGAAAAGGCTCGGAATCTATATTATAATTATTACAATAGAGTAGGGAAGTAAATTCGGCTTGGCCCGTCCGACCCAACCTGAATAAAAGCCCAAACTTATGAATTAGTTTGGGGTTTGGGTTTGGATTCGGGTCGGACTCAATTTTGAGTTCGAAGTTGAGGTCGGATTAGATTTGGGTTGAAGTTTGTACAGCCCGGTCTGTACCGACACATACAAAATATATATAAAGGGTATAAAAAGTATATTTTTCTTCTTCTTTTTATTTTTTTATAGCCTTTTCATTTAGTTTAGGCTAACCCAAACCCGGCCCAAACTCAATAAATTTAGTTCTGAGTTGTGTTAGGATCGATAGGTTTAGTTTGAGATTTGGTTGGACTGAGGTTTGGGTCCAAGGTTTTAAGGATCGGACCGATCCAGTCCATATCGGGATCGGCCAGGACCGGTCCGATCCTAAGCCACAACAACTATTGTAGCAAGTGGCTTTGGATCGGACCGGTCCAATCGATACGGATTGGCCGGTACAACCGGTCCAATCGATCTAAAGTTTTTTTTTTTAATGGGCGATCCAACTTTTGTACCAGATTCGATCGGACCGATATTTTCGGTCCCGATCGGAACCGGTTCAATTTGTGGTCCCGAGACTTAAAACCTTGTTTGGGCCATATAATTTTAGTCTGAGCCGAACCCCAACTAAGTAGACCATGTGCAGGTTTTTAAGAAAATATTTTCAAAATAGAGAATTTGGGATCACTTGATTTTTATTAAAATAGTTGTAACTATTTTCTAATACTTGGGGTCTGTTTGGATTGAGAGAAAAGTAAATGAAAAATAAATAGAAACACAAACAGAAAAGAAAAAAAATTAAAATCTTTCTTTTGTTTGTTTAAAAATAGAAAATGTGAAAGAAAACAAAATCTAATAGATAAGCAATGAGACAAAATGAAAATGATGGTTAGTAAATAGGTAGAGGATGGTGGTAGTACGCAATGATGGGTGGTGATGGTAGCAGACAACGGTAGTGGTGGATGGGTGGTGAGGATGGTTGATGGTAGTGGTGGTGGTGTTGTTAATAGTGGTAGCGAGTGGTGATGGGTTGTGTTATGTTGTGGTTCTGGTGGTGGGTGGTGGTATGTTGTGGTTCATGGTGGTGGTAGTGGATGGTGGTGGTAGGTGATGGTCGATGGTGGTGATGGGTGGTGGTGGGTGGTGGTGATGGGTGGTGGTGGGTGGTGGTGGTAGGTGGTGGTAGTGGGTGATAGTGGTTGGCGGTGGTCATGATACGGAAGGTAATTGTCCTTCTAAAATATTTTCTCTCTCAAAATCTTCTCATATTTGAGAGAAAAAATTTTGGTACTCGAAGAAAAAAATTTAGAACTATTTTCTCTTTTGTTTTCTTTTCTCTCTTATTTTCATTCTCAACCAAACAGAAGAAAATACTTTTCTTTTCTTGTCCATCTATTTTTTTGTAAATCCAAACGGACTATTAAAGAATTGAAGAAAGAAAATTCTCTAATACCAAATTAAGTTTTTTTTCTCCTTAAGATAAAATGTCAATTTTTTAGTTTTGTTTAAATTTTTTAATTATCATACTACATTTAAAAGTTGAACCAATTTCTTAAGCTTTAGTTTTTCCATAATTTTGTTTTATTAATTTTACACTTTTTTCATTAGTAATATAAATTATATAATAAAAGATTGTCTAATTGTTATGTAATTAATTATTTCTTTATGGATTGTTTTGTCATTTACTTTCAATTTTTTAGCAAACAAAAAAATTGAATTTTTAAATACCATTTTGTTATAATTATTACCCTTATTCTTTATGTATAATTACTAAATAATTAATATTAACCTCATATAAACAAAAGGGTATTTTAGATATTTCAATTATTAACTTCATTTGGGGCCAAACAATTAATAAGTAATAAATTAATACTATAAATCCAATGAACTAGATTATTTAATTTAAGAATACTAAAAGTCTATCATCCTCTTGTAACTTAAATCAATTAATGCTATTTATGAGATTAATCTAAAAGATTCTTTTTTTATTACAATTCCCTTAATATATAAGACTCTTATCTATTAGCTATTATATAATATGTAATATATAGCAATAGGTCTCTTTAAGCACAAACTTTTAGGAGACTTCTTAGATGAATTCTCTTGATTTCTAGGTGTTCCACATCATATGTTGATGTGACATCTTAGTTGACATATTATATTATTAAGTAATTAATTTAAAGTAACTCTCTTAAAACCTCTCATCTTCTTTTAACTCTTTCTTTTCTCTCATTATTTAGAGAGCACCTTGAGTCATACTAACATTTGCTTAAATATTTATGTACATCTGATTTATAAATGTAATTACTACAATTGATAACTACAAAACTCTCATCAATTTTTCAATATATACGTCTAATGTTATAAATGTAATCTACACTTGGTAGCTACAAAACTCTCATAAAAACCATTTCTCCTTTGATCATATTAACGTGTATATAATTATTACAAAGCTTTCTCTGGATCTCTCCATAATTGATAGAAAATTTGTTGGCTAAGCCCCAATTGAATCTACCATAAACCCCATGTTTTTTGATTGATCCTCCGTCTATTTCTGACATGTTTAGAACAAATTAACGTTATTCCATATACAAACAGAGGAAGAAGGATAGATCGGAAAAGATGGGATCGCTTGGATTAGGAGGAGTTCGTTGGAAGATTTGATAGAGAAAAGAAAAAGGTTGTACCATTGTGAACGGAGGATTGGCGATGTACCTAGAAAGACACAGTGTCGCTATTAACGTCCCTCTCTAGACGCTCTTTGCTTAATCACAAACCATGACCTTTTGTCAAATGGGTATGTTTGTTCTTCTTCCTTTTTCTCTATCTTTTAAGTAGCTTATGTGATTAATTTGATTCCAAGTTTAGGAATTTGCAGGTTCACTTGGAATATCTAGAGGATGGTAAAAACATTTTAATCACTTTCTCGTATCAGGTTGGGCATTTTCTCTTCACCAACTCAACTTCTATGAGAGATAGAAGTTTTTGTAGCATTTCCTGCTTCAATACCCAAATATATTTGTTGTTTCTTTTAATTTTTTCAAGTGATTCTTCGCCAACCTTCACATAGATTGGCAATGGACAACAACAAACAAATGCTTTAGCAATTCGT
>JAUPMG010133907.1:0-10735 GCA_031762675.1 Pachysandra terminalis
CCGTTCATCTCCTCAATAGCCTCTTCCATTGCTTTCTTGTCATCAAAAGTGACAAACCCAAATCCACGAGAGCGACCCGAAAATTTGTCGACAACCACCTGTATTAAAGCAAATATACTACAGTTGTCAGAAGTTTCAACAAAAACTATCAGAAACTTCAACAAACCCTGGCAGTCGAGAAACATGAGAAGTGAACAAGAAGGAAATCCAAACTTGCTAACCACTACTTTACTTTAGGACATTTTTGTCCTCCCATGATTGCATCAAAACATGACTGAAAAGCACAATCACTGCACCTAGTGGAACAGTTGAACAAGAACTGGAACAGAAGTTAGTAAAGCTTGATCAAAGTTACAAAAAACAAGTTGTGTTCCCATCTCAGAGCTACAGAGGTTTGTCAATTTCTCAATTTGCCAGAATACGAGAGCAGTTCCAAATCCATCTGTCAGCCAGTTCTTCCTACACCTCTCCTGATAATATTCTCCCAGTGCTTAGTTGTGATGGTCAAGTAAAAATTCCAGTCCTTTGAGATGTTGATAGGACATCCCCTCTTAAGTGGGGCGGGATGGGGAAGGGTCCAGCATTCGGTACTGCATCCTCCCTATGGGGTAGTGGTAGAGTGACCATGTGAACGGTGCTACCCATAAAAAGAAAAGGTAAAAAAATCCACTCCCCAATTTGAAAATGTGATTGGAGGAATCTTCTGGAGATGAATGAAGGGTGGAAATCATGGTTTAAATTCTCACTTTCAGATCCGAAACCAACAAGTATTTGGTATTGGAACATGTTGATCAACACAACGAAGATTTCAAGCACATATGATGAAGTTTTGATGATACTACAGGGCTAGATTCTGGACCAGGACCCTGCAAAAAAAAGTATCAGCAGATATGTTTCCATTTTAGCCAAAATTTAGAAACCATGGTTGGGAACAGTTCATCACCTAAGGACAACCAAGTTTTCTGCTTTATAAAAGACTAGCGTACGGTACATGATATGCACGTAAGAATTACTTGTTTATACATCATATTACTAAACTGTAAAATTTGGAAGAAATTTTAATTGACAACAGCAAAATAATTGTGGCGTAAAGATTTATAGAAATGGATGTCATCCAAAAGATTTCGATAAGAGCTATTGAACGGATCTAATTTTAGTGCAAATCAATAATTGTGTGAAATATAATAACTTTTAGAAATATTTATATTAAAAGGCTTTTATTCCCTGAAAAATAGGTAGCCATTTTTTCTTTACTTGAATTAAACCAAGAGAGCAGGTGGTTGTATTTGGAAAGAATTCCTAAAACTTAAAAGAGCATTTAGGGAAATAAGAATGAGTCAGGCTTCGTCTACATGAAGACAATGCTTTCTCTCTAATACAAGCATTTATTGAGGTGCTAAAGGATAACATGAAGTAAGGAACAAGACTATATTTGGCAAGACGAATGAGCTAGAAGATAAGAGTAGTGCTACAGGACATTAAAGAAATTGAACTGAAAGAGGAAGCGGGGCCTGTAGAAAATTAAGACTCAAAGAGGACCATAAAAGTTGGAGAGAAGGGAGGCAAGCTGGAGGTTGTAATTTAGAGCAATTTGACCGAGTACAGTAACAAAAATATTCTAGTCTTTTCACAATAGGGTTGTAGCTAGGTGAGTTAACAAGTGAATCACCATAACCAAATTAAGAGTTAATGTGATAATGCCAGACAAGGAAAAAGACATTAAACAAGCAGTTCAGAAATTCTATGGATCTCATCATAACAAGATGCAGACTTTCAGCCAAAGCTGTATGGTTTAGATTTTGCCATTATTTCCCTAAAGTGAGTAATTCTCGAAGTAAAGGTTCTCATGCATTAAAAAATTAACTGAAAAACCATAACCAAATAAAGAATTGATGTGATGGTTAGAACAAGGAGAACGATATTCAGCAAGCAATTAAGAAATTCTATGAACTCACTATAAGGAGAACACAAACTTTCAGCAGACATTCTCGCCTAAGAAATCTTAGGCCCTGTTTAGCGCAGCTTCCTAAGAGCCAGGAACCCCTTCCTAACCTAAAAGAGCTTCCTATCCAAGGCTTGGGTGTTGGGTAACACCTCTGAGAAGAGTTGGTACGTTATCAAAATTGAATTTATTATGTAAAAGACTTTCACATGTAGAATAAGTTTAAGAAGTGTGCCTGTGCTATCCATAACTCTTACAAAAAACTATAATAAAAATCAAGATTTATCATCCTATCAGCTTTGTTGATAACATATACAAGTTTATCATTGAAATGAGGACAAGCAGGTTGAGAAAGGCGTTACATCCTCATCATTTCACTTTCCTAACATGCGCTTGTAAAAAGGCAGAAAAATTCTATATTACGTACAGATTGCAATAAGTACATCAAATCCAGGCTTAGAAGCAGGGTGCCAAGGCTCAACTATAAAGTGGATATGGCCAACGCCTACATTCCTATAACTTGAGAGTATGAAATTTATATGCTAAGGAGCTTGATACTTTACACAACTAATGAAGATTGTACAACTTTCTTCCACAACTCCAGACGAACCAAACAAGGTAATCCATTACCTTTTTTACACATCTAATGAAGATTCTACAACAATCTTCCACACCTCCAGAGGAACCAAACAAGGTGATTCATTATCTCTTTTCCTATTGATTATTTTAGTAATCTTTATGAAAGAATATTAGTAGGGTGGAGCAAAACAACTTGACAGAAGGTTTCTTTGTAAGTGATAATACCCACCATGTGACCCACCTACAACTTGATGATGATACACTTCTCTTTTGCAATGCAGGCCATCAGCAGTTAAGTACTCTAAAGATATTTGTTAAAAGTTAATATGAATAAAAATGGAGCATTGATAGTGGCGGATCATTAATTAAAACAGCTAAAAATTAATCTAGATTGTAAAATTGGTCAACCACCTATCTATCTGGGTCTCCCATTGGGTGATACAAGTCGAAAGCGGTGTTTTCCATGGTTGGGAGAGAGAAGGTGATTTATTGGCTTCTGTTCTTTGCTTTCCTATGGGCAGTTTGGAGGAGCAAAACAGAAGGATTTTTAATGAATCAAGAGCTTCGACTCAGCCTTTGATAGACAAGGTGTGCTTTTATGGTGGGTAATGAGTAAGTGCACTCCCAGCATTCATATACTTCTCCATTTCAGATATTTGCATGGATTGGGCAATGATAGCATCTTCCTATCCATATTCGGAGAGGCTTGGAAATCTCCACCTATGGGGTTATCAAGTTCAACTTCGAGGGCTCTTTGACAGGTAGTCCAGCCCATCTGTGGTTGGAGATATTTTCAAAGATCATTGTCGGTATTAGCAAGGGTGATGCACTTACAGCTGAGATTCATGCTTTACTGATGGGCCTTCAGGAAGCTAGGTTGCATGGTTCAAAGTATCATATTGAGGTTGCATATCGGTCATGCAAAAAATAGATACATATCGAGATAAATATCGGATACGCATGTGAAAACACTGTAAAAACTATGGTGGATACTTGGAACTAGATTCATTTAGATGCGAAGATAAGTTAAGAATATGATAGATTATCATGGTTTTCATATCATACACCCATACACATTCTATATTAATGTGAAAACAAACCCGTAAGCGAGCAGGCGCATAGATACTTAACTAAATAGGCATCTAGATCTTTACTTGAAATTCGTAGATCCATACAATAGAATTCTAAAACATGTTTAAACAAAAAATGTATAATTTGAAATGGAAAAAACTCTTTACATTGTGCTTTTTAAGCTTCAAAATCAGATGTTTAGACATATATCGAAAAGCTATGAATGAAGAGGAAAAGTGTTTTTTAAGCTTCAAAATTCAAATATTAAATATTTTCAATCAAGCTAAGAATGTTTTTGGATGAAATTGGCAATATTTCAATTGAGTATGGTTTTTTGGTTAAGGAGAGAGAGTTGAACAATGAACCAATGATTCATTTTTCATGTTGTTACATGTAAAAAAGGCAGAGGAGGCATTACATGTATCGAGTTCATCGATTGAATACACTCAATATATTGTAGCAAATAGGCTATATTGAGTGTCATGGTTGATATGTTACATATATTGACTTACACAATGTAGAAATTAACGTATCCTATAATACACGTGTATCGTGCCGACACTATGGATACAAGATACACGTATCGACCGTATCAGTGAATAAGATAAGATATTTTGAACCATGCTAGGTTGCAAGGTTTTTATCAGTTGGAGGTGGAGGGATACTCTTTTATGGTCATCTCTTGGGTCAGAGGCTCTCAATGTGCTCCTTGATGGCCAAGACATTTAATGAAGCTTGCTCGGCACTAGCTAGTGGGCTGAAGTCTCATTCTCCTAAGTGCTTAGAGGAACCAATGATCTAGCTAATAAGCTGGCCAAGAATGAAGTTGGTAAAGATTCAGTGTTTTCAAGCCTTCCTCCTATGGAGATGTTGAGTGAAATTGTAAAGCACGGTTGAGGGGTCATTTGTGGATCCCTCTGAGTGGTGATTTGTATTTTGTCTTTGTTTTTAGTTTTTCTTCCAGTTTAGTTGGGGAGCTTGGGCTTCGGGTGAGCTCACTTACTCTTCCTTGCACATCATCTCATTTTAATAAGTTCTTTGTTATTCCTTATCATCCAAAAAAAATGAATGAAAGAAAGAAAGATGCAAGTCGGCAGCAATGTGGGATCCCATGTTTACAAGGTTGGGGAAGTAAGCGATGTGGGATCCCATGGTTACACTGAATCTCTTTGAAGGCCATCTCTTGGTTCAGAGGCTCTAAGAAAGTGACAAAAATGAGCTTGTATCATCAGGTTTTGGGTTGCAAGGTTGGCATTTTCCTACACGTATATGTCTAGTATGTTGAGAGCTAGCTACAAGAGTAGCTACCTGTCAGAAGGGAGTAAGATTGCTATTATTAAAAGCACCTCGATAAATCTCCCCACCTTTTCCTTGTCGATTTTAAGGATCTCAGTTTCAGTAGCAAATTAGATTGAATGCTTGCAAAGTGAACCTTTTTATAGAGAAGTCTATCACTCAAATTTATGAGTTGTTCTCAAACTTTATCGGCTTCAAGGTTGAGGATGGGGCTAGAATTAAATTTTTGGATGATGTATGGTGAAAAGAGGAAGGAGTCTGACGCAGCTCATTTATATTGCCATGAACAAGGAGCGTGGATTAGTGTATCTGATAGTCCATGAGAATGGAGCGGTATGGGGACATTTTAGAGAAGAAAAGAATCTGATTGGGAATATGAAACTTTCTTGGAGATGGAGTGTTTATTCTCTAAAGAGCTTGTTAAAGGGGAACAAGATAAAAGTTACCGGTTGAGGTCTAAGAATGGCAACTTTCAGTCAAGCAATATATGATGAAGAGCACCCGTGTTAAAACCCAGGAAAGGTTATTTGGAAGGTGCTTTCCATCTAAGGCGGCTTTTTTTATGTGGAAAGTGGTGCGGGATAAAATTTAAACCGTAGACAAACTTACCTCTAGAGGTTGGAATATTCCGACACTTGTGCAAGGAGGCGGAAGAATTGACAAATCATATCTTTACCCATTGTCCCTTCACTAATCCTGTGTGTAACTTCATGCTTCAAAGATCTGGTCTGTCTTGCGTTTTGCCTATAAGTCCGTTTGAGCCATGCTAGAAGGGTGGAGTGCATACTCAGGTAAATAAGAAACTGACCAGAACATGATTTATTCCCTTTGTTGTGAGCAGGACTGCTTGGAAGGAACACAGGAAATGTTTTTTCGAAGATAAGGAAAGGGAGATAGGATCATTTATCAGATCTGCTGTGCAGTGCATTTTTGGGGGGCTTCTACTTTAGGGGAATTCAAAGGCATTCAAAGACTGCAGCTTTGAGGCTATTTTAGTAGACTGGGGAAGAGTTTTTCTTCTCAACAGTTACAAGGTAACTTTGTGGAGGGTCTTGCGTTTGTATTTTCTTGGTATACCTATGATGTACTTGCTGTGTTCTATTCATACTTAATAATAATTATCAAGCTTATCTATCCAAAAAGGGGGGAGGGGGAACTTTTTGTGAACCGGATTGTAAAGGGAAAATAAGTACCATTTTGGCAAATTTAAGGAGGTACATAACCCACATGAAAGGGGTGGGAGGGATTGTCTAAGCATAAGATCACTCAGAAATTTCAACAATGCTTTATTATAAAAATGTTTGTGGAGACTTGGGAAGGAGAGGAACAACTATGGAGGATGTCATTGCAGTAAAGTATGGGGCATACCAGGAGACTGGAACCCTGACCCTTGTAGAGGCCGTTATTGGGTTGGTCGTTGGAAGGCAATAGTAGCAGGAACATATTCTTAAGGGGTATCGCAGGTTAAATTTTGGAAGGATACATGGTGTGGAAATAGGCCTTTCTCACAAAAGTTCCCAACTTTGTATGTGGTGGCCAGCAACAATGGTTGTTGGCTTAGTAAATTGGTGTATAGGAAAGATCGAAAGATTTCTTGGAGTATCCTTTCTCTTTGATTGGGAAGTGGAGCCAATATCAGAGATCTTTCCATGTTAAATTCTATAAGGGGAGGGAGGGTTGCTCGGAAATGGTTTTTGAAAAAATAATAGTATTTTCCTAGTTCGCTCTTTTTTCCCATCCCAAGTACAAAAAGATACTCAGTTTCCTGCCTCTAAAGTGATTTGGAAGCCTTCATGAAACCAAAGATTATCTAATGGAAAGTTAAGAAGGTTGAACAATAGGAGTAAAGGATGTTCCATTAGGCCAGCCTTGGATCTGTGGAAGCCAGAAATAAAATTGTTTCAAGAAACAAAATTAGAGATGTTATCGAACAATGTTTTGTTGGAGATATGGGTTATCAGAGAAGTAGACTACAGATGTTTATCAGTCGATGGAACTGCAGGGGGATGAGATAGTTTTTTTTTTTTTTTTGATAACTGATGAATTATATAAAGATAGAGAAACGGGAATATACAAGCAAAACAGCAAAGCTATAGAGACTAATCTCAAGCCCTGGACACAAGAAAAGAAAAAATACAAAAACCTCTACCCCAAAGGCCAAAAACCAACAAAAGTACCCCCACTATTTACCAAACTAAAGATCAATCCTCCACCTACAACATCTCCTCGAGTGGAACCCCCTTAAACATAACACTCCTCCCTACTCCTCGCCTAGCTAGACTCAGCCACCGAATTGGCAGAACGAGAGATTCCAATCCCTACTCAAAGACCAAGACAGCCGAATAAGATGAGTAAATCTCCAAGCACACTGCTCCCTCCTCTCCATCCAATCAATAATAGAGGACGACAAGCTCTCCACAATCAAGCCTCGCAATCCCTGTGCCCTCACAAACCTCAAGCCCGTCACCAAAGCTATCAAGGCCACTCTCACCAAATCACCACCACCGCCCAGACCAAAGAAAGCAAACAGAAAGACCCCATCACAATCTCTAAATGCGCCACCACCAATCTCTAAATGAGATAGTTCATATTTATATTGGGACAAATTCTGTCTCAGTAGTGCTTAGGAACCTATTAGGGAATGGGGAATGGCTGATATCAGGAGTTTATAGCCCAAATGGCAGATATCAACTAGCCACAATGTGGGAAGAGTTGGAGAGCACAAGGGCAAAATGGAATCTACCATGGTGTTTAGGAGAAATTTCAATGTCACAAGATTCAGTTCTGAGTGAGCTAATCAGGGAAGAATGGAGCCACGGATGAGGGAATTCACTGGCTTTATAAACAGAAATTACCTTACCGCTGTTCCGTTGACAGGAGCAAGCTTCCCGTGGTTAAACAACTCCTCTTTTCCCAAGCTAGACAGGTTCTTAACATCATCGAGTTGGGAGGAACAGTTTCCTGTTATCAATTCCATTTCTTTGCCTAAACCCCTGTTGGATCATATCCCAATCGTACTGGAATGTAGTGATATAGTAAAAAGAGCTTCTCCAGTTCAATTTGAGAAAATGTGGTTGGAAGAGAAAAACTTTGTTGAAATGGTGAAGGGTTGGTTGCCGTACTTAACTATGTTGGCTCTCAATCATTTGTGCTCTGCAAAAAACTGAAGGTTTTAAAAAAAGAATTGAAGTGGACTATGCATGTTTTCAAGGTGGAGGAGACGAAATAAGAGTTCTCGATAACATTAAGAGACTAGACAGTATAGAGGAACAAGGGGAAAACCATCAGCAATGAATGGCTGAGAGGGAGAATTTCAAGAAGGAATTTACGAAGATAGCCCACAGGGAAGAAATTTGTTGGAGACAGAAATCCAGAGCGATTTGGCTCAAAGAATGGGACAATAATACCAAGTTTTTTCAGATAATGGCCAATGCAAGGAGGATGAATAGAAGGAGGATAGAGGTGGAAGGAGAGACATTTAATGCAGAAACTAATATCAAGAGATCTGTGGAACGAATATTATGAGGGTCTCTTTGGGGAGAACGTAGTGTTCTAACCCACAATGGATGGCGTGGAGTTTGACATGGTAAATGGTGAAGATAAGGATATGTTGGAAAAGAAATTAGAGGAAAGGGAAGTGAGGGAGGTCATCGAGGAGATGAAGGGTGAAAAATCCCCCAGTCAAGAGGGATTTTCAATGGTTTTCTTTAAATACCATAGGCCTGTAATTAAGGAAGACTTATTGCGTGCCCTCGTTGAATTTCATAAATTAGAGTTGTTTGAGAAAAGCGTTAACGCTACTTTTTTTTTATAATTCACGAGATATATTAAAATAGAGAGAAGAGCCAAAGATACAGCTTCCCAAGCCATCAGACCAGATTAGGAGCAAAAAGGAACAAAACAAACAAAAGCATAAACAATACCCCACCAATCCCCAATCCCACCAGCAGGCTACTCCTGCAGCATATCAAAACTCGGCACACCACTTAAAAATATCAAGTCTCTCTGAACCCCTCCTAGTAAAAGTCTCACCAACTCGATTAGCCGAACTAGACATGAGGCAGAACGAGGTGTTCCAACCAAGGACCAAGCCAACTGAACCAAATGAGTAAACCGCCAATCACACTGCACACCACTTTACATCCAAGCAATAACAGAAGATGAGGAACCCTCCACTACCATATCTTGATATCCCTGAGCATTGGCATGTCTCAAACCAGTGACCAGAGCCAACATCCATGCCCTAGCCACAACATCCTAACCCACCAGGGTCCTAAGAATGCAAATAACACATCACCCCCATAATCTCTGAATACGCTACCAAACCCCCGATAGACCCGGAGGGTCATGAAAGAATCCTGCAAAAGTGACCTTAACCCACCCAACCTTCGAGGGACACCACACCAAATGCAAGGTCGAAGGACGCCAACCACTCAAAGAAATCACCTGCCACTCTCGCACGATATCTAATGCCGAAATACCAACGAACTAGCTCCTAATGGACGCCAAAGAAGCCATTGAGACCATGATCCCTCAATCTTTTGAGCCGTCGGGTATGAGATATCGTAAAAAATCCGCAAATTACGCTAAGGATGGCCTGGAAAACCAACTGACATATAATACGCCCCCTATCTGAAAGACCTGAAAATCTCCACTGAGCAAACAGCTAGCAAATCCCCTCCCACATCACCCACACTCTCCCAATGATGAGCACAAAGAATCTCCAAATCTCATCAGCCACAGTGCAATGCATAAACAAATGATCACGGGGGTCCTCCGTGAAGGAGTCGTGATGTTTAGTATTCTGGTTACACCAAGACCATGATCTCATCAATGCACTCTGGTGACATGAAATAATTTTAGGCCATACCCTTCTTAATGGTGTGGGGATACACCATTAAAAGACCAATTCCCATAGCTGTTTGGCATTGTCTCGAGGCAAGTCATTTATCAATGAAGTTCGTCACAGGGACCAAGTAGGATTATCTTCGGATCTGAATTTTAGGAGAGCACTGCTCGAAAGGCAATTGGAGGCGGCTGCAGAATCATTGATGATTATTTCAGAATATAAATTCAAGGAGGGTGATTACAAGAGGATGTGGCTAGGGGACAAGAAAGGGGTATTCTAAATGAAGTCGGCTTATTCTCAATTCTGCAGATCTGGGGTATGGGAGGGACCGATGAAACTGATTGGGAGATCATTTTTACCGAAAAAGACAGCTTTTTTCATGTGAACGGTTGCTTTGAACAGGATTCTCACACAAGAACATTTGACAAACAGAGGGTGGGAGATGCCCAACAGGTGTTATATGTGCGAATGCAAAATGGAATCAACCTCACACTTGTTCATTTGCGACATAGTATCCAGAGTATGGTATGTCTTTATCAACAGATTTGTTATTGATTGGGTGGCCCCGGGTAACATTTTAGACTGCTTGAACAGCTGGCCATGGAGATACACGAGAAGTAGGAGAGCTGTTCTGTGGAATTAGTGTCCTGCGATCTGTTAGTGCATTTGGTTAGAAAGAAATGGCAGAATTTTTTTACGGAATGATTAGAGAGTCCGCAACCCTCCCAAATAGGGTGCGAATGCAAAACGTAATCAACCTCACACTTGTTCATTTGTGACATAGTATCCAGAGTGTGGTATGTCTTTATCAACAGGGTTTGATATTGATTGGGTGGCCCCGGGTAACATTTTAGACTGTTTGAACAGCTGGCCATGGAGATACACGAGAAGTAGGAGAGCTATTCTGTGGAATTAGTGTCTTGCGATCTGTTAGTGCATTTGGTTAGAAAGAAATGGCAGAATTTTTTTACGGAATGATTAGAGAGTCCGCAACCCTC